>JAOBYE010617854.1:0-12173 GCA_025403585.1 Parazoanthus swiftii
CTATACTATACTATACTATACTATACTATACTATACTATACTGTACTGTACTATACTATACTATACTATACTATACTGTTATTACTACTGCTGCTGGTGCTTCTTTTACCACCACCGCCACTACCACCACTACTTCTGATAACTAGTTTGCTTTGTTTTTAGGCTTGAAGTTGACTATCATAAAGGCACGTTAACGTTACGCCGTTAAACTAAGGTTTGCTTTTGGTTAAGCTCAACTTTAACGTTCCAGATTCTTTTCGTTTATCAGTGCAGGATCCCGACTGAAGAAAGATAGGAAGAGGAACAAGAACAAGCTTAAGGGGCAAAACCGACAGCTAGGAACGGCGGAAGGCAATAGTCTGTGGACTCTCAAGAGTGGACGGGACTCCGATATTCCCGTGAGTCACTTGAGAATAATAAAACTTACATACACAATAAAACCGAAACGTTTTTAAACTATCAAGGATAATACGTCTAATAATTGTAGTCAGAAGAGATGGACAATGAAACCATCTCGAGCAAAGCATTCAATAGATGTGACTCCGTACCTGTGTGTCCAACGCCTTCTTGTACAACTCGCTTGCAATCTGCTTGTCGCGTAAATAGTTCTCTCTCTGTATGGCCAGGCTAGAAAATTAAGAAAACGGTTTGTTCAAATTACTTACTATAGCGATAGTGTAAAGATATGTATCACACACTAAGATCGTTTGTTCTTACAGAGTAAACAGTGGAAGCCATGCACGTGTGCAGATGGAAGTGCAAAAGTGATGGTTTTTAAGGGGAAGAGTTAAGATCTCGTTCAAATGAATCTCATAAACAATTCTTGGCATTCACGGTTTTACGGATTTGTCTGTAAGACCCTTTAAACTGACCATTCATTTCGTTTCAGTGTTTTGAAATTTAGACAAACTTAGACAAAGTTGAACGTACTGCGAGACCAATAATGAACCAACAAAGCCTATACTTACTCGTCTGCCAGTTGAACCTGCTCCAGGCGATCCAAGAACTCGTGCTCTTTCTTCAGTTTTCTCAGTTTGTCGTGCTTCATACGGACCTGAAACCGTAAAGAGGACAGGTTCAAAGCTTCAGCAAACAGTTCATCTTTAGTACATCATCTTTACGATGGCTCCAAGGGGTTGTGGTTGAGCAATATCATTAACTACGATATTGAGACTATTTGCAATACGTACCTGTTCTCCCAGGTCCTTGGAGTACATTTCTTGTATTATTGCCCGTGGTGGTGTCAGCGGTCTGTTTTGGAACACGTAAGAGCGCTAAAAACAAACAAAAAGGTTGGTTTCAAAATCTGTTTTAGGGCTCTGTACTGTTAACCAAGCAGGGTATCGTTAAATGCACTAGACCGCGGTAAATGTCTACTTAGTAAAATTAAATAAGTTACAAAAAGTATATGAAATTAAGTTTAAGAAAGGTGTATTCGTTTTGAATAACTCCAGCGTTCACGAATGTGCTCTCAAAATTCTGCCGGCAATCCCTTCCCTTCCTGTTATAGATCTGTGGCCACTTGATTTTTCGGATATAAGTCCTTGCGGGTAAAAGTTCCATATGGTCCGGATTTAGCCTGATAAAACTTAGCAATTTGCTGTATCGTAACACGCCATCATATCAGTCAACTGATAATCTATTTCAAACAAAAATAAACTCAAAACGTAACAAGACTAATACAACGGGATTATTTCTCTGTGTCAACGGTGTTGAGAGATCTACGGGGAGAGGGTGGGAAGTTGAATGGGATGGGGCCGCTTTTATTCCAATAACTTTTGCTTATCAAAGAATTTATAACTACCTGCACCCGATATAACTTCCTTCCACTCCAATTAGAAACCACACTGGAAAACTAGTATTTAAAGAGCTACAATTTCTGCATTGGCGAACAAGCTAAATATGTGTACTCCATGTGTTCTAGAGAATATAGAGTAGCGCCCAAGCAACTATTCCTTGTGTAGGGTGTTTGTATCCAGTACGAAAAAACAACAAATATACTTACACAAAATTCTGTCGGTCTTGCAGTTTTCTTTGACTAAAAAATAAGAAGAACCAATTTTATTGTTTCGTTTGTTCGTGCATGTTTTTAAAGTAGATTAGCAATTTTAACTTTAGTTACACCTCTGCTTTCACTTTTGGTAATTTTACCTACATAAACGGTAACTACTTACTTTGATACATATAAAGCCTCGCCCAACTTTAATTTCATCGCGATTAAATAAAGGTATATTACTATCATCGTTGTTATTAGTTATCTTTATGGTAATAGAAACAAATCCTTTGTATAAATCTACACATTGTTGTTCTTAGCGTCTCAAGTTCATTGTGTTAATGTAGCACTTTAGGATAGTTTTAACGGCTTAATTTTATTATTATTATTGCTATATATATTATTTTTATTTTTTGTAATAATAATAATAATAATAATAATTGTTACTATTATTATTATAACTATCATTATTATTATTATTACTATTATTATTATTATTATTATTATTATTGTTATTATTACTGTTTGACTTCACACCGTACCACGTTGACATACCTTAATGGCCTCTGCCACGCCAAGGTTGAATGCTGCCATTTTCTGACAGTATTTTCTGTTCTCCAGATTCTTAGACTGCAGTTCACACAAAAAGCATAACATTAGTAAAATGGGAACAGAAGTAGAAATGACAGACAAATAGAAAAGGAAGACGAGATGAAGGGACAATGCAGAAGAGAGAAATAAACCAATGAATTTGAGGAAAACTAAAGAAGATTCAATATTCGAGAATAGGAATTATTGGGAGTAAATTCTTTAATAAATGATCGACTTGAATAGAAAAAATAATCATCTTGAGGTTAGTGGAAGTTTCCATCATCAAAGAACGAGAACCATGTGTGCAGTTAACCCTTACTGATCTCGAACGTTCATAAGCCAAGGGAAACTGAAAATATTTTACTGACGTTACTGGGAGTTCGCCTTATCGAGAACCAATTCTACAATTATTTCTCGATTACCTCTAGCTTTCAAGGAAACTGAAAAGATTCGGGTTATCCGGTAGAGGTTCAGGTTTTTAGGAGTAAATTAAAAATATAGTATGACTTAAGGGAAGAACTAATATAGTTCGAGATATCAAAGATTCCGAATTATCGGGAGCCGTCCGTGCCTGCTCATTCAAAGGCCGATTAACACTTTCATCGAGCTTAACTAAAGATTAGATTTCTGAGAAGAGTGTTGTTCAGACAGGAATGATTTTTCTAGTTAATTAATCCTATTTGTTGTCCCAAGTCAATCTCTTGAAACAGAATCCGTGGGTGAACTTTAACCCTTGGTAAGAGTTTTAAATCAGCTTTTGAGGACCCGGGGGACCCTGTAGTTAAGAAGATTGCATGCACAACTAACCTGTTCCTTGAGTATGGTCTCTGCATCTTTCTGTTGTTGGTACTGCTGCAGTAACCGGTCTTCCTCCAACTCCTTCTTCTGTCGCTCCTCTGTCAGGTACACGGGGATATTGCGCTGGGAGCGCTGGTGACATAAGTAACACAGCTCCTGCCCGCCCCGCTCCCCGTGTCTGCAGCTGCCTCTGAACACATTAAGAAACAAATCACGATTCAGTGACTGAGGTTGAAGTAGTGACAGTAAATACAGTAAAATATCAACTGTTCAAAACGTAAACTCATTATAATCTTAGTTTAGTACTGAAATTGTCGAAGAACAGTGTTTATAGTGGAAAGCTACTATAAGGCCAGTGTAAGCGCAACTATAATGATGATAGTTATGATGGTGATGCTCACATGTTCATAACATAATTTCAGTGTTCCACCACAAAGTAAATCCAAAATGTTAGTAAATTGCGGGTGGGTTACAACCATTAGCCTTGTGCTCTTTTCGCAAAAACATAATAATATATTATTTCCAAAATTATTTTAATTATTACTACTATTACTATCATTATTACCATCGCCATCATCATAACCACCACTACCACCACCCTCACCAAAATAATTACCATTAACATATCCCTATATTATTATTATTGCTAAATTTCCGACAACGAATCAAGAAAAAAGGGAGATTGCAGAAACGTTAAAGCGGGCGGGTTATCAAAGCAGATTACCAGTAGAACTCACCTGCTCTCCATTCCCGGGGGAGTGAGTAGCCTGGGGGGTTGCACTTGTGGCCTTGTGCTTTCCACGGGGGAGCGATGATACCCATCAACATCTGTGGGGGAGGTGGTGGCCCTGGGCCCCCTACTCTGAGACCTGGACGGTACTTTCCTGGGACTCCGGGGGGCTTTGGTTGGCGACGGTTGATCTGGAAAACTCACACCGGTGGCCTTTGATGTTTGAAATTGGGTCCTTGCAGGGGCTGTAGCAGGTGGGGTCATCTTTGCTGGACTTGTGCGAGCACCTGTAGAACAGTAACGTTTTAGAGCGTATACTATTGTGATTAACTCTGCGGTTTGTTCGGGGCAAAAACGTCTTTGTTAATTCGAATTCTGGAGAGGCTCCGGACACAAACTGAAAATGTTCTGCATACATTTAATCTCAATTAGGACATAATCCTGTTATCTTTGTTCTGCTGCTTTTTACTTCTATCTTATTATAATATTTTAGGTTATGACCTGTTCATACTAAATAGTCTATTATATATACACAAAAACGTTGTAATATAAATATCAATGTTTTGCGAGTTAAGTAATATGTTGATCCATCTTTTTGACTGTCTTTAAAAGACTGGCAAAAACATTCATGTTTTTGGATACTCAGTAAAGAATCTTTCCGCCCTTCCTGCCCATGGCAACGCAAGGACATAGTTTGGAACACTGCAACATAGTGATAAATGTATACAAAACAAAACCAGTCAACGAACTACAGACAATAAAAAGATGCATGCCATGTGTAATATACACATGGTATTCCACAATTGTTATTTTTCTCCACATGCAGTAAAGGGGGCACTGAAAAACGACAGAAATAAACAAACATTGGCAACTGAGTCTTAGCGATGCACGTAGTAAGCAGAAAACAGGCTTCAATCTTAGTTTCCTTATGCACAACTGAGAGATACAAATAAACATAAAAAACGATCGAAATCCCCACAAACTGTGATTCTCCACACATAACAAGCTAAATATTTTTCATGAAGGCTGTACCTCTGAATCGTGCTGTGCCATATATGGGCTGTACGTCAATTCTGTACAATATTTCCGTGTTGTTTGGCCGTTTAGGGTGAAACCTGACCGGTATAACGGTGTATACGACCTTCGAAGGTTTTTTGTAGTAAAGCGAAGGCAATATGGATGTTCGCTCGATAATAGCAGGCATCTTTAGTGAATGTTTTGAATTGGATATGAAAAAAATTATTCAAAATGTATATCAGTCCCAGTGATTGATGTAAAATATTGCATTTTTGTAGCTTCAAAAGAGATCAAAATAGTACAATTTCCACAGCATTCATTCGTCCACAAAACCAACTGTATTTTGCACGAGAGCTATTGCGCTGGTACAAAGAAGGAATTGAAAACCATTTTTTTATCTCAACCTCTGGAAGTTTTTATTGAAAAATATATGTTTTGTTTTTATTCTAGTTATGCTTCAAAGATCGCCATGGCGACAAATTAGTTACTGTTACAGTCCAATTATTTCTGGCTTGATAAAAATCGGAACTGGTGCTTTCGATTACTTTTGTGCGATTCTCAACTCACATAATTGTATGGCTTCCCGCAGACGCAAAACAAAACTTGTTTTTCAAAATATTGGGCTTACGGTGAATAGCAATCAGTTATCATATCTTTGTATTTGTGTATCTTTTTCTAAGACCAATCGGCAGCCTTCAGTCCTATCCACCACAAAACACTGTTTTGGTTACGACATTGGTCAATCAGTATACGGACACCCTAACTGAAAGTAATGGCGGATTTAATTTTAAGGAAAAAAACTGGCACAAAATATAATAAAAAAAATGAAAACCAAGAAAAGTGTTTGGGATGCCACTTGTGAAAAATACCAACAAGACAGAACAAAAAAAATCTGCTGTTTGTTTTGCTTCAAGTCGGTTCCGAATGCATTTGAAGAGTGCGATGATTAACGAAAAAAGAACTAAGTTTCCAATGAATAAAAGTTAAAAAATACAAACAAATGCAAAATGATATATTGGATTCTCTCTTGTTTGTTTGTCGCTATGTTTTAATATAACAACTACCAAAATTACAACAGCTTTTTAAAAATGTCACAACAGTCTTTGCTACCTTATGAATGTACGTTCAACTTTTAGCGAGTTGTTTTTTAACCAAGTAGAACGCAATATTCTTTGTGTACCGCAACATGACCCCTGCGAATCGTACGTTAATGTCTTTTACGAATATTCCACTCTTCCCTAAACTTCTTCTTTTTTCCTGGACGATTTATGATCTTTAAACAAACAAGTTCATATTGGTCTGTCATTTTCTGTTCAATATGGTTTTTTCCCGGCATTATGATTGGTTAAGCATGACGTGTATTGTATTAATATATCGCCATATTGATCAGAAGTAACTCATCAGTCATTTCGACTGTGCCCGTATCTTCATTCAGTAGCTTTGGATTCTCTACAATTCTTTTTTGTATTACAACCATATAATAAAAACCTTATTAAGCGTTTTTCTGTTTTATATAGGGATTTTATTTCTCATTAACTGTATTTTGCTCACCTATAAAAGCTCGTAAAAATAAATCCCCATATATAAAAGAAAATCCTTCAATAAGTTATAAGTGGCATTAGTCGGCATTAGTCGGAGAACACAATGATGTAAAATACTGAGGCAAATCTTCCAAAACTCGGTGAGCACGTGACTTAACTGAGTAAGGACAAAGCGGCCTGACCTACATTTCGTGTTACGTTAGTTTATGAATATCTAAAATGAAGACACTCGTAAGTTGTTTAACAACAAAAATTAAATAGTAAGAAAAACTTCACTCTGATAAATGCAGTGGCTACATGAAAGTAACTCTGTTCGGTCAGACTTCGATACTAAACTTGGGATTTTCGAGCTCTAATATTTTAAACTAGAAATGCTGTGCTTACTTCTTCTTGTCTTTTGATATATATACAACTAGTGAAGCGAAATGTTGTTGCATGTTTTTGACTAAAGTTACGCGTTGACACCAAAATCAAAACATTTTTTGACTTGGTTAACTCCGTTGTTTCTAGCGACGCTTACCCGTTGCTATGTAATCAACTTAAAGAACAAGTTCTGCTTAGATATCGTTAACTCGTGCATTCCTTTGCTCGCAAGTCTAAAAACCGTGTTATACTATTTACTAAAACGGGGGCAAATCGTTGACAAAGTTTCAGTTTCAGTTGATGAAGATTTTTTTGTCTAGTTCTCCTCTAACACAACCGGTAGAACTACAACAGTCGTTCTGACTGTGAAAATTCAAAAAGCAGTGATGTTAATTAAAATATTTATGCCGATAGTATATTATCTTCGGAGGTATTAGCTGACACACAACATAAGACTGGTTTCCATTTTCAAATAAATTGAGCTGATATGTGGCTGAGCGTAGAGAGTAAAATTTGCTTCAGACATCTTCATAAGATGTTTCTTCCACGTACTTTAACACATAAATTCCTAAATGATACGCAAATCACTCATATTGGAATTGTTTAGTTTTTTCTCAAACTGGAATAAGAGCTAGTTACGAAGTAAAAACCTACGTCTTTTTTTCTTGAGCATATATCCGTGAATCTTCAGAATTTGTTCTTCAGTAGCTACAGTTTTAAATCCATCCGGGGTGTAAATTCCTCTGATGGGGTTCTCGAGTAAATTGAAAACCCTCTTGAATGTGTTTTGACGCCACAAACGATTATCTCCGACATTAGCCAACTCTCCCGCACAAGCCATATTTCGAAGGAGGGAGCGACTCCTAAACTGTCACCGGTTATCGAGTTTTGTCCTTGAGAAAGTTATTTGCTGTTTTCTGAAAGTTTGCATTCATATACCTACATTGTTGCTAGGGTTGGCCACATGCAGCGGCTGTTTAGAATATGTTTGTACCTGTTTTTAATCGAAAGCATTAATAATTTACATTTAACACGTCGCTGCTATGTGACAATTAAAGACGGAGCCATTATGCCTCCAAGAAACTATTTGGACTCCATGCAAGTACATCAAACGAGTAGATTGTTACTGGACGAGTAATTCTCATAGGTCCAATTTGCGCGCTCCCCCGCGGTACTGCTTTGCCTGAAAAACAGTTGGGGCCAAGAACTTATAGAATGTATATCATTCACTGATTCTTAATGCAGTACCAAACAGAATTGCTTTCCAGATAGCATCCATTTTTGATTCTCCAATAAACAATCTTTTTTCGCAAAAAAAAATAAAAAAACGTAAGAAGCACCAAACATAAGGTACAAATATATCGCTCGCTTAAAGAATAGCTTCAGGGAAAAGTCTATTTTCAGCCTCACAACCACTAATTCAGAACAAATTAATTAATGGGGTCTATTGTCAAACGATTATCCATTGTACCGGGTGTCACAGAGCTCATCTATCATAATTTTGCCAGACAATATAAAGTCTGTCAAACGACTCTGCTGAATCGCTAACTTTTGAACTTTTAAAGTTTTTAAAATATTTTCACACAATGTCAGGATAACACAACTATTCATTCGATTAGTTTGTATATCTTGACCGGCATGGATCAGAACTATTTGTGTTATGTGTTTATAGAGTCAACTCAAGAGCTGATAGTTTACATCAATATTAAAAAGATTCAACAGACCAGCTGTGTTTGACTTGTTGTAAATTCCTTATTACTATTGAGGTAAAAGTCAGATTTGAAAGCTGGCAGTCGGAGCTCTCCTCATATAAAACTTGTATATTTATACACGGCTACAGGATACGTTTCGAAGCAGTTAAGAGAAAAATGCAAGCGTTAGCACAAAGAAGAAATTTCAAAACATTTTCCGAGTTGCGCGGCTCGGCTTGTCATGCTGTATCAACCAAAACTATTGTGAAATGACTTTCGTCTTCCCTCTTTTAACACTGTAGGGAGTTGCTTACATTGTTAAAATAATTATGTTTTTAGTTTTCTTTGTACTGTTTCATTTTCCACCTGCCCCTTCCTTGGTCTAGGAACAAGCCACCTTTCCTCTTGGTTGTACAAGAACAAATCTTGTACACAATTGTACTTCTGAATAGCTTAGCAGAACAGTTTGTTTATTTTAAAAGAAAAGGAATGTCCTTAGTATTTTGAGAATAATAGGTTCAGTAAGTTTCTTGACAATGTAAAGGCTTGCTTAGTTACTGTACAACTTTGGCCAAATACTCAAGTGCAAATAAATAAAAGTTTCGAAATCTCGTTTAGACTTGCCACAACTCGACCTCACAAGGCCTTATAAAGTGTGTCTTTAAGTTTGCGGGAAAAAATAAAAACGTCTCGTGCACTATTGAAACAGGCAAGCACGAGCGAGAGTAGATAATGTATTTTAAAAATAGTTCTAGCATTAAGTAAATAACAAATGCAAATGCAGGAACTACAGCGAATATGCTAACATAGCCAGTGTATAATAAACAAACTTTCTGAAAAATCAGCGAATCGCAAAAGAGAGGGATATTAAACTGTTTTAAAGCAAGAAACGCCTTTCTCGGATTCAACCAAATTCCTTGGATGGAAATATGAACTAATGTACACGCTTTTTATTATAAGAACCAGCAAATTGTACCGAGGCTCATTGTTCTTAATTTTTGGGCGATTTGAGCTTCAAATTGTTTCTAAACTGTTTTTATTTTCATATAGGTTTAAATCGAATAAGAACTACGCCTAAGATATTGCAATACATCTATTGAAAAATGAATTCAGCTTAGTGGGTTTGTTTTTTGATAAATTAATCCCCGATTTATCATTGATTCGCTGGATCATTTTCCCGATAAAATTTTCAGGGATTATCCCAGGCAGTGACAACGACTAAAGAGAAAAACTGCCAATCATTTTTTATTCATTCTGTATTGATAGTTAAAGACCGAGGGTCAGTTAAGTTTAAAAAATAGCTATCGAGCCCGAGCCTCAACTTGTTCTATTTGTTCCTAAACTGTGGCCATTCTGAGCCTTGTTGTTCTTACAAAAAAAGCGTGTATTGTATATAAAATTTGCACGCTAGTTTTAGCATGTTTGCTTTAAATTTAATAGACAGAAACAAGGTTTAAGTCATTTCCCGACAGGCTCTTCTAAATTCTAAACCTTCTTTTGTGTCCCCAATGAAGGCTGGACCATTTGGCAACATTGAGGGTGGTGGGGGTGGGCCATGGGGTACCAAAATGGATGGATTTGCACGCTCGCGATCGCCCCAGGCGGCAAGAGTTTTAAAATGTTTTGAGACGTAAGAAAATTGTGTCGATTCTTCCACTGTTTTCACAGTCAAATAGTTAGCCACTAACGTTGTCCCGAGTAACAGAGTATTTCTAAACCGTTCATTCTAAATTTCATCATCTTTCAGGCACAACTTTTCACAAGAGTTCTAGTTGAAAAGGAAGAAGTTCTAGCTAAGAAGAAAAACACTTTTTTTGCAAAAACAAAATAGTAACCGCTGTCCATGCCCCACGACAGGCGCACCAGCTATATATGATACCGGGCGGTTTTTTAAAATCAAGTTATAAAAGTACGTTTGCTGGCACGCAGAAGGATTTAAGTTCACCTTTCAGTGTCCCACCAACACAGAAACTGAGACAATTGACCCCAGAGGTACATGTAAGTCACCGGGCCGAGCTAACCCTTAAAATACAGAATTTCAGGGTAATATTAGAATATATATCTCGGCTATAGTTCTTATAGGGCAACACCCGCATGCCCTACGAAACGGAAATACAAACAAACAAAAACTGGTGGCATTACAAAAACTGGTGGCATTCTTTTCATTTTAAATTAAAAAAGAAAATGATCCCCACGCTGTACCTCACAGTTCATTTCTCTTAACTAAAATTGAGGTCCGATTTTTTTTTTGATAACTACAATATTCCGCGCTTCTCACAACGCTTGTAAAAAATAATTAGTTTGATACTTAGAAAAACATTTATCAAGCAATACCTGTAGCTAAACTCAGAACTACTCAAAGCGTTCATGACGGGAACTCTGACTCCGCTTTTTTGAACACAAATATTTTAACATCAGTCTTACCTTCATCTTCAGGCTGCTGGTCGATATCACCAAGTAACAACTCAACCTTGGGAATTTCTTCTCTTGATATTTCAGCCTCAGCTGCATCACCCTCCTGCTGCCCCTCCTCCTCATCCTGGACCTTAACGTCATCACACTCTTCTTCCTGCTCAGTTATCGGTGGCATTGACTCTTTGGGTGTTCTCTGTTGTACATCAATTCCAGGCTGAATTCTGCATGATATACAAAATAAAACCGGTACTTATGCATTAATATAATATAGCACATTGCAAAACAGATGAAAAATAATGTGAAGACATGCTGTACACCATTTTAAACATTTTGTATCTGCATCATGCTCTTTTGGTCTGGATCAGCCAAACTATCAAAATAAAAACTAACTGAAATGGCTTGTAAAAATAAATTTCCACCTTACCTTGGAAGAATCAAGGTATTGCTTGTGTGGGGCCTGGGTGTCAATAAAGCGTCTGAAAGGACTGAATCTGCAGTTCCTGGTCTCTGAAAAACCAAAAAGAAATCACCAAATAAATATTAATGAGTAAAAACTGCTCAAGGGGATTAGGAAATTAGTACTCTAATAAATGGCCTACTGGCACACACTAGGAGGTGCTGCCTTTAATTTTAAGATATACTTCCTTTTAGTCATGTTAGATTACACAGGATATCTATTATGGTTTTTCAACTAGGTATATATTGTACTATGTATACAGTTCCCTGACTTGCCTGTGCTAGTTGGCTCACTTATGAATGAGGGGAAGGAAGAGGGTGCTGATGAGAACAAATATGTCAGTGAGTCAGGGCTGTAGCAAGCCTTGAAAAGTGGGGGGGGGGGCACCACCAATGCAGAAGGTGTGAGCTTTCTAGGGGGTCCAGGGACATGCTCCCTGCCCGGGAAATTTTGAAAACTAGTTTGTCTAATATAAAAAAAGTGTTTATGGGTTTTAAATCCCATTTGAAACAAAATTAGAGTGTCTAAAACTAGCAAAATATGACAAGTTTTTCTCAAACTTGAGCAATTTGCTGAG
>JAOBYE010617965.1:0-12172 GCA_025403585.1 Parazoanthus swiftii
TGCGGCTTCAGTCGTTTCATCAACTCTAACTCGGATAACAAGTCCTTCCTGTCCGTGTTCCGGGCGTTCGCTTTTGCAAATGAATTTAAAGCGTTAGATAAACTAAATAGGTATCAACCTTTTCAAAAAAGCGGTTCAGTTGAGATTTTGTTTTAATTTTATTCTTGTTATTCTTTTTGTTACAACTACTATTTTTAATTATTATCATTATTATTATTATTACTATTACTATTACTATTATTGTTATTATAATAATAATAATTATTATTATTATTATCATCATCATCATCACCATCATCATCATCGTGTCATTACATTAATATTCACTGTTTTCACTATTCTTTTAAAGTTGTACTTCAATCTTGGTTTTAGCAAGAAGCCAGACAATAACGGCACCTTACGTTTCAACATTTTGACGGCAACGTTTGTGGTCCCATCAACTTTATGGAGATTTTCCACGGTCGCCTTTGCTACTTGCCCGAATGCCCCTTTTCCGATGACCTTCACGATGTTAACCTTGTCCTGTGGGATTTCCCAACTTCGCGTCATTGGGACTAGAGGCATGTAATCAGAAACTGTTGGAGACGTCGAGGGATTCGTCATCTTCGCATCTCTTCCAGTGGCTGCATTCTGCGTAAGAACACAATAAACTATTCGGTTGTGTGATTAAAAAAAGGTTGTAATTAAGAGTTATAGAACACGAGCACTCACTGGCTTCATGCCTAGTGATTATCTATACGCGCTGTAAACTACTGAAAACACTCCTTTACTTACTATCCATCTTCAATGTATTTCCGCTGTCCAGTCACCTTCCCACCTGCGTTCAACTACGGACGGCTAAACGGATAGCTGAGCACTTGCTAAGCTTTCCGACGAAAAATTTATAAACTATTAGGGTCGAATGACATTCATCTTAAAGCTTGCTTTAAATTGTAAAGGAATCTTAATTGAGAAACTGTTTTAGATTTGAGCCCAACAGTTTTTGCGGCGTCTAAGACTAACCATGAAACATAACCAACTTTTCCCTCTGATAATGGGGCTGAATCATGAACGTTTAGGCATTTATTTACTAAACTTCTTGAATAGTTTGAACAGAAAATTATTTCGTACAAACCTCATAAAATTCTTCGATACCGCTTGCCGCATTCGAGACCCTACAAACAAGTGAAAGTAATTACGAACAAGCGAAAGAGATAAAACTGATAATACTGATAATAATAATAACTTTATTTATTGAGGGTAACACTTTACAGTTAAAAACTGATCTACACAGGATCTACACCGGTTAATATGTATACTGTCTGTAACTAATGTTTTTACTTTTCCGTGTTTAAAAACTCTAGTTGAGGAGTCTTCTTTGTTTAATGACCAGAATACCTCATTTATTTTATAATCAAAAAAGTGATATAAGAATCCTAACTTATATACGCGGCCAGAATCAATGTATACAGCAAGGTTTTGCAAAGTTTGCCGTTGGGAAACAGCCAATCGTATCAAGAGTCCTTGCAGCTAACTTAAAAACTGTTCTGACTCACAAGTAACCACATAGAGGTGTATTGGAGAACTCCCAACCACACACTTTATAATTATAAAATCTGAATGTATTAATTAAGTTGGGCCGCGGTTTAGCTTCTCACGCTGTAAAGTTTGCGGCAAAGTTATGGACGGATCTTCAAGTTCAACTTGAACAACTTCAAGACATTAAGCAAGTCATAGCGCCGTATCCAGTTCATGTTACGTTAAGTGTTAATCATTTGTTTCACTGGGGCGAAAAAATGTCCAGAATAGCAAACTATGAAACACAAAATGAATACAAAGCAATTATGTTTTATAACATGAGAATAACGACTTAAGAAGATCATTTACGGTACGTGTCGGAACTTTTCAAAATATTGCATAGAGACGTCTACAGACGTCACACAAGAAGTCAAGCACACATTCTAATTGTAAGGTAGCAATCTAGAGACTGGTTACAAACTTTCTTCTTCTTCGCATCTGTTTTCTAACTACTCTCTTTTGTTCAGCCTTCTGATTTCAAAAAGTTAGAAACGTTGCGTACACGTTTTCATGTTTGTTCTTATGTTTTTTTCCCTGAAAGAGTTTCTTTGCATGATAATTGCAGCGGTAGAAATTTGACAAGCAAAGTTCAATGACATAATTCTCAACTCTTATATATAACTTGTATAGTTTTTTAACTAAAAGAACCCTTAGGACTGAGAGAAATTGTTTTTTACAATAGAACGCGTTGCATGACAATACTTAGTCTCAAAAGTATTATTTTTACCTTCTTTGTTCATCATCAACTGAAAAGAAAAAGGAAAAAGTCCATTAAAGTCACAGAGTCGCTCGACGTAGATTCTCGGAAGTATTAAACACAAGATTAATGATTGTTTTGTTGGAACTGAATCATATTTTTTGAGTATTTTCTTCTCAAATATTGTTTTGTGAGCTTTACATATCTTTATATTTCAGAATACCAACAAAACATTATTTGCAAAAGTAGCTGTTTTGGATAGCCAATCTGATTTAACTCGCATCAACTCTGACAAGGCCTATTACTTGACTGCTAACAGCAGATTTTACAAACTTCGACTTTGAGTAGAACTTGTTTCAAAACGTTTAGCCTCGCCTATACTTCTGTTCTAGTAGTCAGATAATGACTCTACTAGTCAGTAATTCATCTGCCCATTCACTGAAACTTTTAGTATATCAGTTGTCGGTACTAACCGGCCATCTTTCGTCTCGTCCACATGATGTAGGACAGCTGAAGAAGGTTGAAAAGGACCAAAATGGCGATAATACTTGCGTAAACTGCGTCCTTGCCTCCGGTATCACATAGCTTGGCACCATTTGGCTGTTCTGTCGCGAAGACAGTAATAACTGTATTTTTATGTTATATCCGTTTCCTGCTTCACTTCTCCAACAGTACTGAATATGATATACACTCGAATATCATGTCACTTTCCTATTAGGGGTCGACCGATTATTATAACTTCGTGGAAAGGAGTGGAAAAACGATTTTGGTCGCAATTTCTTTTTTCGGCCGTAGTTAAGCTACAAGTTTTTGTTATTCTTAGTTTCTTTTGTTCAAATTTTCTTTAAAATGTTGGAAATTTTGAAGAGTACGAACATGGCTTTTCCACCTTGGTCCACCGTGTAAATTTATTTATACACCTTCTTCGCCATCCTCGGAAACCCAGGGGCAGTCAGTCTCGGAAGGCTGAGAGCGGTAAAGGCCGAAGGCCGATCCGCGACAAGCGGAGCCCCTGGGGACATTGTCTTACAGGACGAGTTCTGGGCCCACTTAACTGGATTACATGCCAGATTGCTTTCGTGTCATGCGACATCAGTTAGTGTATTTACCTCGTATTGTTTGAACTGACAGATGAGAAACATTCAAACTCAAAAAATGAAATCCGCATTCAGGGAATTGCCAAAATGAAGTCGATATTATTGAGAAGCGCATTGATCATTGTTTCTCAAATACGGTTTGACGAACAGTCAAACAGACCTCACACTAAACGTTGCACGAAAGCGAAAAGCAAAATCGCTTACAGTTACCAAATTATGCACAAAAGTGTGGACTTTGTGACAACTGACTCTCAAAACAAACTGAACTTTGTATATGTTTGGACAGAATTGTAAACTCAGTTGTTAAAAACCAATTCTATTTTATAAGATTTTCTCTGCCCCGAAATTTTACGATCTTGTTCGTTTCGCAATTTAAGTCAGTTTGCCAAACTTGTAGCATTTGCCTTTTGTCACATCAGTTCAACAGACTGCAATGAAGGCAAACTTTGCTCTAACATAAGCGGCATCTGGTGAAACACTTCAGTATGTATAAAATCGCAACCGCATGCGTCCATGGACATGCACAGAATAAATTTCTGCAATTTGACCGCTGTTCAAACGTACCGTTTTGCAGATATTGCGTATATTGTGCTGTTTACAAATTTGTAAACTGCGCAATATGTGCAATATACGCAAATTGCGTATATTGCGTTGCGTTGCGCAGATTACAACAAGCCAATCGTGACAACTTCACTTTGCATTATTCGTTTGTTTCCGACTGGCAACAACAACTAAACACCTATTAAAATTCCTTGGTCGCTGAGAGGGAGCAAAGCACAATCGCGCTAATTTGTGCCCAATCACGAGCAAGCACCCCTGCCGACGTCTGGAACTAGCTCTGTAAGACTATGTCCCCAGGAGTAGTTGAAACTGCTCTTGATTTTTATGTCGGTCCTGAATTTTCTCCCGCCTGATGGACCACCCCTGGGTTTCCGAGAATGCTTCTTCCCTGCCCCCGCCCTAACGAAATCAAATGGTTATCCCCTCGACTAACATGAAAACATAAAGCTTCACCATACATTAACTTAATGTGCTCACTTTTTGTATCATTATATTGTAGTTTTGTATGACCTGTATGTAGGCTCTCCTTTTGGGTTTCTTTCCCTAAACCGCAAGGACAGCTTGCACGCAGGCTAACCTAGCTCGTTAAACCGGAAATAATTAAAACAAGATCTGACAATCTTTTCACTTAACCTGCTATGCTAATCTCAAGAAAATCACTCGAATAAGTAAGAACTTACATCTTTTTATAAATCTAAAGAGTCACTGGTAGCTCTTCATAAATTATCTACGTTTTCAAATTCCAGCTTGTTGTTTCTCTAATATTTGATTTGACCTGCTTACGTAGTTTAGGCTACCTGCATGCCATTTAGATTTTCAAATTAATATAAAATAAAATGTGTGTGTAAAACGGGAAGTTATAGTACAAGAAAACTTTGTAACAAACAGGATGGAACATAAACTAAACTGTCTACATACTTGCAGTTGGAGTTGGAAGCACTTCGATTCGTTTCAAATTATTTTTTTCATCCAGAGCACTTTGTCCATACTTGTTCCATGCAGTTACACCAAAGTCGTAGGTCTTCCCGACTTCCAGCCCTGTGACGGTGTATGTCAGACCGTCACTTGAGGTGTTCTGTTTAAGCCAATCACCGACCCCTCCACTACTTGCCACCTCTCTCCTCCACACGGTGTATGTCAGGATCTTTCCTCCATTTTCAGCTGCAGCTGACCAAGTCAGTGTTATGATTTCCAAGGAAACCGCAATTTCTGTGTTTTTTAACATTGGTATGCCAGGTTTACCTGCAACGAATGGAATATTTAACTTGCAAATGGGATCCTATTCCATTTCTTAACGTACAAGGAGTCTCCCGGTCCGATCGGCGTCAACTACTTACTGACAAGCTGTTCAACAAAGTAGCCACGGACAGCACAACCTTTTATCCGCAGCAGTTACAACCCATTATGAACTAAGGAGATAGCGTCGGTTTCAGCCAAATTTTAAAACCAACCGGTTCAAGAACAGTTTTTTGATCCATAACTCTCTAAAACTTTTTAAATAGTAACGAAACAAATTTTAGAGTATTATATTTTAGATTCCAATTTTAACGTTTTATCAACACCTACGTGTTAATAACCTTTTTGATACTTATAATATAATTTCTTTTACCAATTTGTAAATAATTTCGTAACTCAACTGTATTAGTAGTAGTTGCAAAAAATTTTAATAAAGACATCTATCTGTCTACCAAAGCAAAAATGAAGGCAAAATATGCAAGGATATATACCTTTGTTTTATGGTTACTTGCAACAAGTACGATCTATTCTGAGAGCGTGGAGGTTGGAATAAGCTTTAGTGTTTGCCTCAAAGTCCAAGGTGATTTTCAAATGATTTTCTTGGCTCTACATTTTTGACAATTGGAACGTTTTTAAAAGAAATGAGTGCACAAATCCTTGTGACAAAATTTACAGAGAACATGCAAACGATCTGTGCTCCCAATTTTGTAGTCAATCAGGTATAGATGATTCCATTTTACGGACAACCACTAGCTTCAGAAATGACATCACTTTAGCCCTTTGTCAGAGCACTGAGGCTTTGTGGTCAATGGCCTACTGACAGATTCACCGTAGCCAACAATATTCCTAGCAGACAGTATGACTGTGTAGCTCCTTCCTGGTGTCAGTTTCTCAATGACTATCTCTGTACCAGTCACTGACGGTCGATTTGACTCGGGTGCACCAGTAACCATAACTCTGTAGTCGATCACAGGGCTACCTCCGTCATCAAGAGGAGGAGTCCGCGTTATCTTTACATACGACGCCTCAATTTCAGTGCCAGTAAATGTTGGTTTTCCAGGTTTGCCTATCAGAAGAACAAATTACAGACGAGTACACTTCCAATTTTGTATATAAGAATATTGCTTTTTAAAACACCAAAAATATGAGCAAACCTGTACAAGGTAACAGAGAGGTGCTAAATATAAACGCATGTGCTAGTAGGGGTTATTCACAAATCAAATAGTTTTGGTTTGTTAGACAGTTAAAGCAACAACAACGTTTCACTGTGACCACTTATAAGAACAAACTGTATTGTAACGTAATGCACTGTTTTGTGTCTTGTATTGCACTGCACTGTAATGTAATGTTAATGTATTGTACTATGTTGTATTGTATTGTCTCGTATTGCATTGCATTGTTTTGTGTTGTGTTGTTTTGTATTATATTATGTTGTATCCTAATGTATTCTATTGTATTGCATTGTATTGTATTGCATTGCAAGGTAATGCAGTGTTTCTCGGTCATGACTCACTCAAGAAACGTTTTACTTTTTTTTTCGAAGTGTAAAACTAATTGGTTTTGAATTTGATACTCACGCCATTGATTTACAGTGATGTTATGATGTGCGAGCCCAACCGAATTGTTAGCCCGACACTTGTACTGTCCATAGTCCCCCGGGAAACTTGTTGTCACTGTCACTCTGCTGCCACTCTTTAAGGGGTTTAAGTTGGTAGTGATCTCCCCACCTCCTGGTTTGAACCACTGGAATGTAGCTGTCGGTACTGCTCTGGCGACACACTGAAGAGTCAAGTGGTTGTTATCCCACGAACCAACTGTACTGTTGCTTTCACTTGTAACTATTTCAGGTTTGTCTGAAAGTATTAAAAAAGATACCGACCTTAAAATCCTCTAGCTAGTTCCCATTTTCTACGGTTTATGTTTTCAACTAGAAACATCTAATCATCAGGATAATAAAGTGCTACATATTGATATTACGAATTTAAAATAGCATTAAAAGCAGCTGCAGGTAGTCCTGTGCAAAAGGACGTGAACACGATTGTCTCGGGAAGTATGTATGTTATCGTTCAGATTCTAGTACCACAATTGGGATATTACTGTTAGTAGTACACTACTATCCCAAACCAAAGCGTGAAGGGATATTTTGCTTTACTATGAGCCCCATACCTGTACAACAAAACCACTGTTCGGGGCTGATTTCTCTTCAAAAAAGGTTTGATATCCAAGACAAATCTTATCTGCCTTTCAAATCAGTTAATATTAGTCCCTGTGGAAAAATAGAGTCCGAGTCTATTATATAGAACAGTCTCCTTTATTTGTTTTACAACTTGTAGCAAGCGATTTACAATTCGATGAAGAATTGACAAACTGCTTCAATGAATGTAGTTTAAAATCATGAATGCTTTACTGGTAAATATCTTTGTGAATTAAAGGCGCAAAATTTACACCAAGAACCTGAAAAGTCCTGTCTGAATTCACGCCAGTTACCAAGGGCTTGACTAGTTATTACCGAACAGGAAACAGAAAAGAAAAGAAAGCAATGCTTAACTTTCTGCCAGTTCAGATAGAAACTTATGCAATTTGTACTTGACAGAAACTTACACATTATCCTGACTGTAATGGTAATAATACTAGTCTTGAGAACTCCTCTCACGTCATTGGTTGCAGTACAAGTGTAATTACCCGCATCCCCTCTGGTGCTCTTCACAATGGTCCCATTCCCATTAACCCCAACAGTTCTTCCATCTCTGGTCCAAGTTACCGTCGGTGAAGGGTGACCAGTTGCCACACAAACTAGTGGTACAGGTTCACCTTCAATCACATTCAGTACAGAGCTTGATGGAGAGGTGATGCTGACTGGTTCTAAAGTAAAATAAAAAAAGAAACCGCTTGAGTTGTTGTTTGTTTAAAGGGTTTACAATCATATCTTACAGTTAGATAATTTCTGTTCAAGAGTAAGTAACAATTATATATTTTTTAGATTTTCTACTAAAACAGCATTTCAAATCTTTGATACATCTAACTGCAATCACTTTCTTTCTGACCAGTAACTAATGTATTACCAGACCAATGCCATTTCTGCGTTCTCGGAAATCGGCGATCCAATTCTTCCAAAACAACAACACATCAACAACAAAAACGGCATTCTGGCCGCCAGACCAATTTACTTTCATATGTTAGACATCAAAAGTTAATTTTCAGTTGTAAAAGTACTTGTACATACTACACTGGGTTACTAACTAACTTCACTTCACTTTACCTTTTATTGAAATCGGCTCCTTTCGGGCAAAAACGCAAACGAACACAGGGCCTGTGGAAAACTGGGGAAGGGGTGGGGGGGGATGGGAGGCGCCGAGAGCCGAAACCCCTCATATGGGGTTTAGGTGCATACTTCCCGGGAAATTTTGAAAATAAGTTCATCTAAAAACGTATTTCCTGGGTTTTAAACGCCACTTGAAACAAAATCAGATTGTCTTAAACTATTAAAATATTTCCAGTTTCCCTCAGACTTGGGGCAATTTGCTGAGCTTGACACATTTGCTAAGGAAAAACTGGTAGGGGCACGCTCCCCCCGGCTGTTCTCCTTGCTATGACCCTTGAACAGAATGCTCGGCGGAAATGAGTGCGTAGCTGTACATTTCAAAACTTTTAAAACGATGAAGTGCTGTTACACCATGGATCTGTTAATTAAATTATTACCGACTATTTCAAAGAAGCATTAACCTTAAGATGTATTGGAAGAATTAAAATACTTTTATCTGCTTGTATTCACTATTTTAGTATTTTTTGTGTTTTGGACTTAATGTTTTTGTTCTGATTTACCAAATGAAATTCACAGGACACTCAAATTAACATAATTCACTCTATAATGGAATTACTTTCTGTTCGAGGAAAAGAACAAGTTATGAAATATTTTACAATTTTATTATAGTTCTTAGTTTTCACAAAACGAGTTTTACTTCAGTATTTTAATGTATGTGCATAACGTGGCACAACAATCGAGTAAAATGCTTATTACCTACAATCCTCACTCACCTTGAACAGTGATATGCACAGACTGTTCAGGTCCATCACTGACAATGTTTGTAGGAACACAATTGTATCGTCCACGATCCTTGTACTGAATGTCAGGAATGACATACTCCCCGCGTGGAGAGCTTTGTGACAGTTTGGAGGGAGAAACTTCATGATAAAACTTGTATTGTGACACTGCTGGTTTAGCAGCACCCACCGAAACTTCACATTTGAGGAGAACATATTCTCCAGCAACGCAACACTTCCTGTTGCATTGGTTGACAATGTAGTTTTTTCTGGTTTGTCTGAGAATATAACATGCTGTTCAAAATCGTGGAGAAAAGCCAGAAAAACTACATACAATATTATAGTTCAAAATTACACAAACATACCTACAGGAAAGGCAATGTAATTGAATCAAACATCTTGCTTGCAAGCTCAGACACAGAAAACAAAATTAACAGTAGAAAACCTACCCCAACTGTCTTAAGGTGAGGTTTAATATGCTTGAGTCTTGGCAGGCGTTCCAAATGTTTTAAGAGTGTTTAAAGTTGAACGAATAGACCTTAATAATACTTTTGAAAACACGACGTTAGCACTCTGTATAGATGCCAGAAATGAAAACACTGAGTGATTTAATACTGCAAAATATAGCACTGGTAAAGTTTTCATAAATTTAACAGAGAATGTATGGGAATTTTGCATTTGACGGGAATTGATGACCTTCCAGCCTCGTTTCCATTCAAAATTCTCATATATTCTCTTTAAAAATTTCGGGGTGATTTTTTGGTTTCAAAAACCTCACCGGTGCAACAGTTTTCAGTACTTAGCCCCCACATTTTTCGTATGTACTGTCTTTAACCTGCTCTTTCCATATCTGTCATTTACTGAGCGATAACATAATGTTTTCAACTAAATTAAAAAAACGCGAGAAAGGTCTGTTTAACCAAAACTTGCCAATGCTTATTGTGGGTTTTGTTTTCTGAGTGTGAATGTACAGCACCACAGTCAATACGCATTCTTTTACTTAACTGTAGGTGGTTTTCGTTTTTGTAAATCTTTTCACCCTCTCCGTTAGCCAAGAAAAAATCAAATTATTTTTTTTCTCAACAGGTCCTGTAAGAGCCAGAGGTAACCATGCAACCTATGATAAAACTTAAGGCCAAACAAAATAGTATGATGTGTGGTTCCTGTCACACCCCTGTAAAACATTCAGTAAGGGTTGCTTGATCGGATTTAATGTTTCAACTTTGTTAACGTTTTCAATTATACAAACCTCTCTTTGAGGAGGTAAGCGCGACTGAGTCCTTATAGATAACGGATTTAATTATTTAACTGTGTGATCTGACCAGGCGTAATGAAACTCGTTAAATTCATGATTGCAAAGGAGAATATGCCGTCCGCTTCAGACTAACAGAGAGCTTATAACCTTAAAAACTCTGTTTCTTTAGTCATGTATATGTCTACCCTGTCTTGCATGGTGCTTAATTAACGTGTCAAGTCTACATATAGCCTTCCAAAGCTGAGGAGACCGGAAGTCAGTACCAATCCATGGCACTTATCATTCCCCTTTACGTCCAGTTTTTCTACCATTCAGTTCCTGTTTTTGGTGTTTTTAAACTTTGGTTAATAGTAGGACAGAATTTTACAACTTTCAATCACATAGGGTGTACTCAACTTATGTTGGGAGTTCTGTCCAGACAAAACCCTGACCCAGTTAATGAAAACAATCACACCCCATTCGTGGTTTTTAGCTCAAAGTTCACACATTTCACACTTTTGTTCGTTGTATTAAAACAAGTGAATTCTAGACCATATTTTATGATGAACATCCAAAAATCCAAGGTAAAAAAGTATACCTTGAAGGGCGGCACAGCCTCGTATTGCTTATTTATATATGGGAGTTCCCCTTACCCTCCCCCGGTTCGCGTTATACATAAACAGCAGCTAGTTCTAATTTCACAACACAAAGAGTTTATCGGATAATTGTGACGTATTACTTTCAAAAGCATTTGCACAACATAACATAACATACATAACACTTTCTTTAACGTGAGTAAATACGATTAGATGAAGAGCTAGTTTACAGGTGTCCCACCGAAAACACACTTATATAAAATACACTCTTATACACTATCAAATATATAAAATTACATTATTACTTATTGAAAAAACAACTACAAATGAAAATTCAGCACTAGCATATCAAAGTTAACGATAATGATATATTTGCACGATCTCGATAAAACCTAAATTTAGAACAAATTTAAGACTTTGCTTTCCGGAGACATTCTTAATTTTTTTTTGTCCTGGCCTTCGAACGGACAGTTTCGGGCACCAGGTTCTACTGTTTCGCAGCAAAGTATTTAAAAGATATTAGGCCGTGCCTTGTAGTAAAAACCTTTGCCATTGACAGTATGTTGGTGCCCCTAAGATTAGAGGCTGTGTTTTTGAAGTGAACGATGCTGCGCGGTGCTTTTCCATGAAACAGTTGTTGATCGTCATCAACATGTCCTCTCTAGTGTGCATCCCAGTCCGATCCACTTAAGCAACTTTTCCTATAATGCTGCCCTGTCCTGGTAAACATATCGCAGGGCGCGCTCGTTAACCCTCACATTTTTTCTCGTAATTCGCGGTGCCAAAATTAACTGCAATAACTAAAAAGGGGTAAAATAAACGCGCGATACAGTGCTTCCATAGTTCTGCAACGCAGAATGTTTATTAATCGATTGAGGGCATTTGCCTGCCGTCCTACCTTACGACGGATGTTTGCAACGTGAGAGCCAACTTTTAGCTTGTTATTTGCTGTTACTTATGTTCAAAATTTAAGTGGTATGAACTGTATGCTGGAAAAATAATTCCAAACGTAAACAGAAGGCCTGTCTGTCATGGTTTTTGTAACGGCATGAAAAGTATCCATAAAAATAGCCGTTCCTTTAGATCATTTAATGATCGCACCTCCTGGTTATCTCAAGGCCGGCGAAATTAGGGGGCGCCAGCCCCCAACCCC
>JAOBYE010618076.1:0-12171 GCA_025403585.1 Parazoanthus swiftii
ATTCGAGTGCGAACTAAACCAGCTCGACAGATTCAAAGGAGAGTCGTTTTCTGAGGCGATTTCTTCTATAAAGAAAACAATCACTGAGCAAGAATTGTTCTGTCGAGCTGTGTCGCTGAAGAAGAACGGAACGATAGTAGGCGATTTGTTCACAGATCCCGAAGGGAGATCAAGTGTCCTAGACGCTGTCGCTAGAATAGGACACGGCACGAATTCGTCAGCAAATGTTCCAGCAAGAACGACTCGCAAAGATCTTAAGTACAAGGCAGTTTCTGTGAAGCTGGACAGCTACCAAGATGTTGTTGTGAGTCACCTTGGGGATCCAGGACATTTCTGCTGTCAGTTGATCTCAAACACCGAAGACCTGCAAAATGTTATGAGTCAGCTCACAGAGGAATACAGTGAACTTTCTAGTGATGCTTTGGCACTGAAATCATGTTCTCTTGGACGAGCTTGCTGTGCCAAGTTTGCTGATGATGGTGGATGGTACAGAGCCATGATCACAGGGGTGGGGTCAGTGGCATCTGGATTTGTGGAAGTGAAGTTTGTTGACTATGGGAACTCTCAGAAAACTCCTCTCACTGATGTCAAAGAAATCAAGGAAGAATTAGTTACACTGCCAGCACAGGCTTTTGAATGTACGCTCTCTGGAGTTGTTCCAGCTGAAGGACAGTGGTCAGACGAAGCCAAGTCACTATTTGGTAAGCTAACCAAAGAGAAACACATGGTTGGTTTAATAAGTGGGCAAGAAGTTGATGGTAGATACCAAGTGAAACTGTATGATACAACAAGTGACTCTGACTTGGAAGTCCCCAATGTTCTAGTTGCTGCAGGTTATGCACTGAAAACCAGTGAAAAAGTGCCGCCTACACATCACGCAACTGGAGTATCAGTTGCAAGCTTTACTGCACAAAATGCAATTCCTGCACCATCAAACCCAGTTTATGCGCAAGAGAAGTTGAATCCTGGGAGCACAGAGCGAGTTCTTATACCAGCAGCAGATGGCCCAACAAAGTTTTACTGCCAGTTGTTTAGGACTTGTCAGAACTTGGAAAATCTAATGAGAGCCGTTGAAAAGCATTATTCGGGACTTCGAGGAGATGAGGGGCTCATTTCTTCTCCAGCAGTTGGTGATCCATGTTGTGCCAAGTTCAGTGAAGACAATTGCTGGTACCGTGCAGAAGTGACCAGTGTTGACAATGCAGGGAAAATAACAGTCCAGTTTGTGGATTATGGCAATTCCGAAGTAGTTGCTAAAAGCAATATTAGGCAACTTCTTCCCAAGTTTTCTGAGGTGCCAAGGCAGGCAGTAGAATGTTCTCTCAACAGAATCAGACCCAAATCACGAACATGGACTGGAGGCGACATTAAGAAATTTTATGACCTTGCTGTGGAGAAGGAAGGAGTGATTGAAGTTATTGCAGAAAAAAGCAGAGGTGTTTATCGAGTTGAATTGACCCGCATGACAAATACTGGCAGTGTGAACATAAGTGAACAATTGGTTGCGGTAAATGCAGCTTCACTGCTAGAAGGTGCGGTAGTAGCCACTGAGAACCTTGAGAGCATGCAGAACAAGGAGTTTACAGAGGTGACAGTTGATATAGGAAATTATGAAGATGTTGTCGTGTCACATTTTGAAGATCCACATAACTTCTGGTGTCAAAATGTTGCATCAGCAGCGGAACTTGACTCGTTGATGGAGTTGATACACAAGTATTACTCAGGCCCTGGACAAAAGGATGTTGTGAAGTCACCGTTCTTAGGTAAGAAAGAGTGCAAAGTTTTGTATCATTTGAAATTTCTTTAGGAGTTTCATTTTGACTGTTTTTTCTGTTTTGAGATTGTTAGGGTTTTGATTTTGCAATTTTAGTCATCTTTGAAAGTTGTGTGCCTGCTTAAAAAAATATTTTATTGAGGGAAAGTTCATTTAATATGACAAGGGGGTGAAGTGGGAGGGGGCTCCAAAAATTTGTAGACTTTAAAAACACTTGACATCAACATGCAGATTGGATGGTTTTCAGTTCAACAAATTATTTGATGACCTGTGCAACTCGGCTATATCATGTGGTTTACAGGTGTAACAAAATATATCTTGGTAATTATTACACTCTTGTTCATCCCAAAATGCTTTAGAAAATTTTAAAAATTGGAAATGCTCAAATGCTTTAACTAATAACACCACATTGATTGAACAAGATTTTAAATTCTGGTAAGGGGAACTATAAAAATGATTACTGCAGAGCCCTAGGCAGTATGAGGCGAACCAAGGCACTTGACTCAGCTGAAATTTTGACAATAATTATACATCTCTACCATACACGCAGTTAGTGCTTACTCTCCCGGTTGAAAGTTGCTGAGTTTTAGCTCTCAGTTCGGCAGTTGAAGTTCTGGCCTAAATTATCAATGGGCTCTAGTAAGCTGAAAATCTTGTGTTGGGCTATGTGCCTAACAGCAATCCACTAGAATGCCTAGCCCTGGAAAGATTCTGAATTTACACCCTCAGCTTTGAATAAATGTTGACATTCTTGCTGCTAGGCAGCCAGTCACTGAAAACAAGATATTCATTTGGGAGTTTACTGATTACAAAGCCGAGTTGCTAGGTAGAAAAATTGTCTGGTACAGTTAGAACATTTAACTTTTTCTACTGTTTTGTAAAATTTTGGTGCATTTCCAGCCATTTTGGGGATGGAAATTCACAGCATTCCCCCAGACTCCCCTAGATTTTGCTCACACCTATGGCTCACTCCGCAAAAGTGACACTGTCTCGGTAAATTACTCTGAAACAAGAAGTGTTACTGTTTGTTTGTCACTGGATGAATTCAAAATCAATCAATGGTAAATATATTTAATACAGTCTGGTGATCTTTTATTGCGAAGTAGAGGAAGTGAGGGAGGTGGGGAGCTCTGAAACTTTTTTGACCACCAAGCCGGGGGGCTCCCAAAAAATCGAACCACTAGCAAGGGGGGCTTCTAAATTTTATCCTTTGAGTTTCAATATCTTTATCCCCTCCTTGACATATTAAATGAACTTTTCCTAAAGTGATTACTGATAAACTTGCCAGTGGGAAAATTTTCACTAGCAAAATTTTTTAGAAGGGAGAGCTGCATTAGCAAAACCAAAATGTCTGTAAATGTTCGGTTTAATTATGTTAAGCTGTCCCATTTCTCAACAGTACATACGGCAATAAAAATTATGCCTTGAGTTTATGTCTTGTTTCAGAACTTTTATATTGCATTTGTCTAAATACATCATAAAAGTCTGTTTTATGCTATTTTATATTGTTAGAAAGTGCTACCAAAATGTGTCCAGTAAGAAGTCTTGTGCTTGCAAGAGAGTACACTTAAGGCAATTTTTGCCAGTAGTTAGCGATGATTTGAGGCCCAGTGTTTGTATTCATACTGTCAGTATGCTGCAGCTGGCTGGTTAAGGTATTAACCCAGTCAGAAATTACAATAAATAAAAAGGAAACAAATGCAAGAAGCTCAAAACATTATCAAATAACTAGGCTGAAACTTTCCATGATAACAAAACCACCAATGATCTTTCATAAAGCTTACACAATGTTGTAAAACTTGAACTGAAATTGTCAAGTTGTGTTTGAACTGAAAGCTCATATAGTACAGTTTTTTTTCAATTTTTTCAACGACAATACATTAAAATGAATAGTTTCAGTGGATATTTAGACAACCTAAAATAACCTAACCCTTTCACCACCACAGGCTGCTTTAGCGGCTTGCGTATGTCAGTGCCCTGTACACCACAAGGCACTTTAGCGGCTTGATCAATAGCTAGTCAATGAATACATGAAATCGAGGTTATTTTAAATAGGGGGGTCAATTATGTGAGCAATTGATCGGAGGAAAACATGTGGAAAGTTTTCCAATGAAGAAATGGAAGTTGTTTCATTCAAAGTGAGCAAGAAATTTGAAGTCAAAGGTTGTTGTCGCATGCTTGTTCAATGCACGTCAATTTTTAAAGGACTCGTCGTAAGAATGATTTGAGGTTAAAGCCAAAGGAATTGTTTTCTGTTTGTTTTGGAGACTAAAAGATTGAGAACTCGGAGAAATTGTCAGCCTCCGGATCTCGGAAACCGTGGTAGGAACACGGAAGTTGAATGTGTTACACAAATGTGTTAATAAAGTGAAATTTTTCCTCACACAAGTTTGATTTCACAGTTTGCAGTGCGGCAGAATAATAATTGTGCTTAGCTGGACTGTTACAATTTTACTGCAAGTGTGTTTTTGTTGTTGGTTGCGTTTATTCATCAACATGTGTTTATTTTTATACTCTCTAAAATTGTGTTAAAATGTCTTCCAATGAAGAGAGTGATAGCGAATTATTTCTAGCGAAACATCCGTTTCGGATCTCGAAGACGATCAGTTTGAAGAACTGTTTAGTGATACTGACAGTGAGGAGGAGTTCGAAGGATTCAATGTTGATCTTCGCGCCAAATAACCTTGTTTGGTCTTGGAATGTAATTCAACAGGATTTGCCAGAATTTTGAACTGACTTTTGGTCCTGAAATTCAGCTGCCAGAAAATAGCAAAGCAATTGATTTCTTTTCAATTTTCTTCACTGAAGAACTAATCGCAATTATTGTCAACTGCACGGACAAGAATGCGGAAGCAACGAAGCATGGTGCCAACTGGGAGTTGGTGACAGCCGCCGAGATTTTAAAACATTTATCGCTTCTGTTAATCATTTCTAATGATATGGTTGTTGTCCCCCAAGAGGAGAGAATTTTTTCTCAAGAGTTGACGCTAGCTTATTTCATTTGCCCGGAGAACGATCAATTTTCCGATTACAGAAGCGCAATTATTTTGCAATGAAGTAGCATGTTTTTATTTTGTTGACCCAGGTCACGTACCAACACCGGTTAAGTTTACAAAATTTGTCCCGTGTCAAATTATCTTGTTCCAAAATTTTGACTTTCTGTGACGGCTTCTGTTGTAAAAAGCTTTTAAATGGGTCAGCAAACATGTTTCGTTAAAAGCTGAACAAAAGAAAAACTGTTAAGTATAGGTGACTTGCTTCATTTTTTTTTTGCATTTGTGAGTAAACTATCATCATCATCATCTTTATTTGCTCTTTAAGAAATTTTTACAATGTAGTTACAAGACAAAAAAAAATAATTCCATATAATAAAGTATTGAAAATGGAAAAAAAATGAAAAGTGCGAGCAGGGAAGCTAAGTTAACTGTCGGTTTTCAAGTTAGCTTCCCTGTGCATTTTAAGTCAATTTTGAGCAGAGAAAAGTAAGATGAAAGAGATTGGACAGGAGCAA
This sequence comes from Parazoanthus swiftii, assembly GCA_025403585.1. Taxonomy (NCBI): domain Eukaryota; kingdom Metazoa; phylum Cnidaria; class Anthozoa; order Zoantharia; family Parazoanthidae; genus Parazoanthus; species Parazoanthus swiftii. Next base: position 5,286 of record JAOBYE010618076.1, read on the forward strand.
GCTCCTGTTTAATAAGCTCTTTCACCTGCTCTAGTGTTACTGTAGAGGCCATATTAGGCACTTTTAGCGTCAGTTCGTGGAGCGGTCAAAAGTTGTGACCTTCCGCCATTACGACATATGCTAACCTCCTATCAGAAATGCCGAGCTTCACAAAATTTTCGATTTTTAACACAAGATAACTTTGTGTGTGTTGAACGGATTTTCATGAAAATTGCTTAGAAAGAAAGAACATATCACCTTATTGCAGAAATAAAATTGTTCTTAAACAAAATTCTTCCTTTTATGTGTATTTTCACTTCGAAACAAAGGTGCTCATACTTGAGACAATGGCTCAAAATGACTGTGGTCCTGGGCACGAACTGTCTTGAAATGGGTGGTGGTGAAAGGGTTAAAAACTGGCCGGAGCCTGGGTCCATGGTGTTTTTGTTTTCCAAAAATTCAAGTTTGTTGTTTTAAAAATAATTGTTTAACTTACTGACCTAAAGCTCATTCCCAATGGCATGATGTAATCCGGTCTCCAACTAAAGTGTTCCTTGTAACATATTTAACAAATTTGCCAAGTTTCATTTTGATTCAAGAAATGAGGCCTTTTTTTCAGTGAATTGGATGTGTACTTTAAGCTGAAAGCCCCAAATCACCCCGAAATGCTGAAAAAATGTCCCAGTTTAACTTGTTTACTTCTATTTTGTGTCTGTCAAGTTGAATTTGCTTTGCAGAGCCTCGGTTCTAGTAGAATCTGTCTAAATATAATTGGTTGAAATGCAAATAGAAGTGAGAATATTTATTACATTGCTTGTGTAACAAACAAATGATGTCATGCATAGCAACGGATTAATGTTGAGCAGCTGATTTTTTGTGACAGCAGTTCACATGTGCAGAGAATGACAATGGAACAACTTTTCATAAAAAAAAAATTGGGTTGGGCTGCTGCTGGCTAACAAATAATGCATGCTTTCCAACATGGCAGGCCATCCATAGAGTGTTAGCAATGGAATTTGGGGGTTGATTTAACTGGTTTCTAAAAAACCAATTTCAAATAAAATTACTGACAGTAGTTTAAAATTGCGCTAAAAATTCAGTGCTAATAAAAATTATTAAACATGGAGAGATAGAAAGTTAATATAAAAAGTAATATAGAACAAGCTATAGTTACAGTGTAGTGTTTATGGTCCTGCCTAGACTTTTCTCATGTTTTTTGATTTAGTTGAAAACGTAATGTTATCGCTCAGTAAATGACAAATATGGAGCGGGTCAAAGTTAGCACATACCACAAATTTGGGGGCTTAGTATTGAAAGCTGTTGCACTGGTGAGGTTTACTCTGAAGTTTTGAAGAGGATGTATAAGAATTTGCATGGGAATGAGGCTGGTAGGGCATCAATGCCTGTCCAATGTAAAATTGCAATACATTCTCTGTTACATTTTCTGTAAATGTAAACACCACATTTTGCAGTATTAAATCACCAAATTTTTGGTACTTACTAATTCTGACCTGCTCTTTTGATTTCTGGCATTTATTGAGCAGTGAGTGCTAATGTCATGTTTTCCAAAGCGTGATAAAGGTCTATGGCTAAGTCTATGTCTAACAGGCTTATGGTCTTGTCTCTCCGAGTGGGATCCTATGAGACAGAGAAGTGCAGATCTCAGGATTGCAAATGACGTCTATGTTGGTATCCTGGAGATTGTTATAGAGTAAAAAACTCAGTTTCTTTACCTTAAACATTTATGGGGGAGGGGGGGGTCTATGGACACCCCCCTAGGTTTTTCCAATCTAAATTCTGAAGCTTTGCAGCAATTAAAATGAAACTTGCAGTACCTGCAGTCTAATTAATAACATGGCATCCGACGTTAATTGGATGACACCATCACTTATAACTTATACAAAATTAATTATGCAAGTTGAAGCTTGAATCAAGAAATGGAAATTTTTTCACAAAATGTCTTCTATTTTCAATTATTTCATTTTCTTTGTGAATATTTTGCCCTATGAGTCTATGAATGTATGTTTCCTCTCAAAATCAAGGAAATGCTAAAAATAAAATTTTCGAAAGGGATAATTAACAGTTACCGGTATCTTTAATAACCATTTTCAGTGTTATTTATTTGCAGTGATTTCTTTAAAAATCAGGAAGCAATTGAATTAGATCCAAAAATTCTAATAAGTAATAAATTTCTTGTAATTTTCCTCAAGGTATGTCATGCATTGCCAGCTACAGCATCGACAATGGATGGTACAGAGGGAAAGTGACTGGGATCAAGAAAGGAAACCAGGTCGAGGTGCAGTTTGTTGACTATGGGAATTCAGAGGTGATGCCTCTCTCCAATGTGAAAGATATCAAACGTGAATTCATGCAGTTGCCTGCTCAGGCATTCAAGTGTGCTCTTGAAAGTATCCCATTTAACGGAGAGTCCTGGCCACAGGATGTGTTAGACAAGTTTAACGAAATGACAGCTGAGGAACTTGTTGGCCGAGTTGACGCATTTGACAAGAACAAGGGTGCACATCTTATTCTTCTTCTTGACACTTCTCATGGAAAGAACCTCAATATTGGCGATGAAATCACTGCCCTTTTGCCACAGGATTCCCAGCCAAGCATTCCACAGCTTAAGCTGAAAAGTGGTGACAGAGAAAATGTAGTTGTGACATCAGTTTCTGGTCCAAACAAAATCTTCTGCCAGGTTCAGAGATCGGCAAATGAACTAGACGGCTTGATGCTGGACATTGACAGCCACTATCAAGCTCTTGACGAGCAGAAGTTTAGAGTGGATCAACCTGTGGTGGGAGGATTTTACATGGCAAAATATTCTGTAGACCAGGCTTGGTTCAGAGCAAAGGTTACACAAGTGAACTCCAGTTCTGTTGAAGTATACTACCTAGACTACGGCAACTCAGAAACTCTTCCCTTTTCTGAAGTGAAACAGCTGGTAGCAAAGTTTGCTGCTCTACCAGCTCAGTGTGTGGAATGTTCGCTGGCTGGTGACACACATGGTATTTCTGAGGAGGCTTTTAAGGAACTGACTCTTGATATGGAATTTGTGGCAAAGGTTCTTTCTGTTAAGAACAGTGGAGTTGCTAAAGTTGAACTGTACTCACATGAGACAAACGAGTCTCTACTTGAGCAGTTGCCAAAACCTACAGAAAAGAAGCCAGTTTCTGCAGGCACTTTTCAACATGTGGCTGTTCCCAGCCTTGAAATCCATCCAAACACCAAAGAAGACGTATATATAACCACGGTGGAAAGTGTTGAGAAGATGTTTTGTCAGCTCTCAAAAAATGCTGGGGAATTGGACAAACTGATGGAGGAGATTGAGGAATATTACCGACCACTCGACCAACAACAAGAATGTTTGAGCTCCCCATCAGTTGGAGATTGGTGTGTGGCAAAGTTTTCTGTGGATGATGGTTGGTATCGAGCACAAATCTCCAGCATACAAGACAGCAATGCTGAAGTGTTGTATGTTGACTATGGGAACTCTGAAGCTGTTGCCCTTGCAGATGTGAAAGTGCTCAAGCCAAAGTTTGCAATCATTCCTGCACAGGCTTTTAGTTGTTCCCTTGCAGGAGTCAAAGCAGGTGCTGCTCTGAACACGAAGTTTAAAGAAATTGCCTTAGAAAATGAGTTTGTTGCCAACATTGTTTCTGTTCATAATGGCAATGTGCAAGTGGAACTTTTTACCAAGGATACTGAGAAATCTGTTGTCAGCATGATGCAGTCAGATGCTACTACATCAGCAGTTTCCAGTTCTGTGACTGTAGCAAACTTCAAGATAAATCCAGGAGCTAAAGAACTTGCAGTGATCACGGCAGTTGAGTCTATGACTAAATTCTACTGCCAACTCAGTAAGAATGCAGAAGCTCTAGATCAGATGATGAACAGTATTGATGAATACTATGCTGCTTTGGATGAAAGCCAGAACTGCATTGATGCCCCATCTGTTGGCAATTTCTGCATAGCAACATTTCCTGAAGATGGTGGATGGTACCGAGCCAGGATAACAGGAGTTGGCAGCAATGTGGATGTATTCTATATTGACTATGGAAATTCTGAATCCTTACCAGTTAAAAGTATCAAGAGCCTGCATCCCCAGTTTTCCTCCCTTCCTGCTCAGGCAATCGAGTGCTGCTTGAAAGGTGCTTCGAGCTCAGTTGATATTCTAGATAAGGAATTCGAGATACATTTCCTGTCGGTGGGACGCAGCAGTGCAATGGAAGTCAAACTGATTTCAACTGCTACTGGAGAAGATGTACCCTCAATGCCAGGGGCTGCACAAACTCGACCAAACAACAAAGGTTTGTAATATACAGATTTAAAAGGGGGGTTTTCCATCTACTTTTTATATGCAAACCTGTTTTGGCTACCATAAGGTAGCTGAGCTGCCTTACATGTAGAAAAGTCAGAAAGTGTTTTAAAAAGCACAAGGGAAAAAGCACACAAACACAAAAAAATAACTTAAGGTTTGTGAAAATGTAAAGAGATGTGTTACTTAGTTTTTACACCACTGCTGTTATGTTTATAGTTTTACTGTTGGCTTATAATATTATCAGTTCCATTTTCAACATTAATTTAAATGTAAATGAAATGGGAATTACATGCTATTCTAAAGACCCAAAAAGCTGTTGGAACCTAGAACTTTGGTTCCCACCTTTCTTGAGATCTTCTTGACCCCCCCCCTTTCCCCCCTCCCCACACAGGCCCAGAAAGGTCCGCATTTGCAGGTTTAATAAAAACGATGAAGAAGCCCGAGTAGGTGTATCCATAATAGCTGGCACTACCATAAATCTGAACAACTAAAAAATAAATAAATAGAAAAATAAAAGAAGGTAAAAGTGTGTTGCCCCATAAATTTTGCTTTTAAAAGTTCCAGCTTTCGAAATTTATGAAACTCATTGTTTTTTTGATGGGTTTTAGAGGACAACAAGGAGTATGGAAGTTGTTGTACCTAGCCCCATACCCTACCCCCCTCCAACAAAATATTTTGTTGGACATATTAATTTTCTGTCAACTGTAGCGGAACAAAACCTTTAAATCTATATTTAAGGTGATTTCAAAATACTTGGCTAGAAAAATCCAGAAATACTCTTGGAAAGTTATGGATTTTCAAATTATGAAGGTGTACAAATCTTCAGGCATTCTTTTACCAGGTTTCAAAGCCTTGCAAGGACACTTTGTGGATGAGTTTGCTGATGTTTGTCCAGTGACTGTTTACGGACCACACAATTTCTCATGTCAAGTGATGAACAAACAACAGATTGAGTCTCTTCGGCATCTAATGGACAGTATCCAGACACATTATAAAGCCCTCAAACCTGGCCAGGACATACTGGAATCTCCATCTGCTGGAATGGCCTGCTGTGCATTATTTCCAGGTTTGTTACCAAACTTTCTCTTGTCTGTCTGTCAGCAGGGGCTGTAGCCCAGTTTGGTCTTTAAAAGTCTTTGAGAATGGAATCATATTTTGTAGCTACAGCGAATTTTCTTAGTCTGATCTAAGACTGACAGGATGTGAAACAGCTATCTAGTTGAAAGGCATGTTTCTTGTGTTTGTCAAAAAGTTTTGCAGCAGTTGGTTTTTATCCAAACAGAAACTTTCTCATTCATTGCACTTTACTTTTGAGTTAGTGTATGAACCCTGTGTAAAATCAGAAAGACCCTTTTACCTCAAGGCACACTTTCAATTAGTTTATTGTAAGAGACTGAGTTGACTCAGTTTTTCAACAAAATGCTGAAGAATTTGTAAATGTTTATGGTTTCCAATGAGCTAAAGGTTTTTGCAACTGATGTAGACACCATGAAAGAAATACACTGTTGCTGTATTGATGTTTGATGTTTATTAAAACAATTATTACCATTGATATGGTATTGATAATGGAAACAATAGACTCAGCCATTTTGAACAAGAGAGAAACAAGTATTGTTTAAGAAAGTGGGAGCTCAAGGTAGTCAGTAATGCATTATTCAAAACTGCACCTAGTAGAAACGAGATAGTAAAATGTTTGAGATGGCCGAGGTAGAAATATGGGGGCTACCATGTTAATTACTAAAGCCAGTTTACAAATCTTGCAGAGGACAATCTGTGGTATCGCAGCATCATAACTGCTGTTCCAAGTAAAGACACTGTGGATGTGACATATGTGGATTATGGTAATTGCGAGACTGTGGCTTTGTCTGATGTGAGAGTTTTGAATGCTGAGTTTATGAAAGATCCGCTGCAATCAATCCCATGTTCCCTGGCAAACGTCAAACCTGTTGAAGGGACTTGGTGGCCAGAAGCTGCTGTTGCAAGGTTTGAGGAACTCGTGCTGCAGAAACAGCTGGTTGCAAAAATTGTGAAGAAAGGCAAGTGCTAGAAGTATTTGCCCAAGAGACTTGGGGTAGTGTGATCAAAATTTAAAATAAAATACTTGTAAAAATAGTTTATCTAGAAATCTGACGAAGTTAAAGTGCTTTGACATTAAGACAACTTTGTTCTAACTGAACCTCGCTAGCTGGAACAAAATTGTGTGTTAGAAATATAAATGGAATTGACACTGGTTAAAATTTCTGGTGTGTTCGGTAAGCTTCCTCGGTTAAACTGATTTAAAGTTGTTTGACAAAGGAAAAACAATGGAAAGAAAGTAAACACAGTTCATAAAAGTTGCTAGGATAAGCAACCAAAGTAGCGAGGGTGAGGCCCCTTTCTATTAAACGCTCCGTATCTAATAAACGCCCCCTAAGGGGCGTTTACTAGACATTACTTAAAATTGAATTTGTGTCACATGTTTTATTCACTTGTTTGCAGAACATTACGTGAGGTGAAGATCGTATCTCCAATAGACGCCTCTCATCTATTAAACGCCCCCTTCAAACCCTTTAAAATTAAATAAACGCCCATTTTTTTTGCGTTAAA
>JAOBYE010618187.1:0-12169 GCA_025403585.1 Parazoanthus swiftii
CCCCCCCCCCCCCCCCCCCCCGCACGCATCCCGCGCATTCCCCCCTCCTGCCGACGGGCCTGAGCTACTGGCCTCAGGGGAAGCAAAAATGTAACAAATCCAGTATACTGCTATCTGGAAAACCACTTACAATAAAGATTTCACACGTGAAGTAATTATAGACTTCTTAACAAGATAATTACTTTCAACATTGCCAGCCTTTACTTTTAAAATACGAAAATCCCTGGAGCAACAAAAATATGACTGTAGACCCTACAGTTCTATTTTCAAGAACTTTCAATTGACAAAATATAAATTTAAGGATTTTTGAGTTCTTGACCAAAATCAAGGGTTGTCAAGGACCATACGGCGAATTCTGACAATATCAATTGTTATTCACCTGCTGTTTGGTCCGACTGTGTTTGAAGATTGTCTCCACAGCTCTCCTTTTGGTTCTCATTTCCGGTTACCACAGGGCACCTATCCTTTGTCTGCTGAACAGAACTTCCGTGCAACCCACCCTGACCCATTAGCTGTGCCAACTGAATCCGATAATACGTCTGAAGCAATGCTGGTGGTAGAGTGGACACGTCTATCATCGGTGGGATGGGTCCGCCAAGAAATGGCCGAGCAAGCGGGTTATTAAAAGGGCCAATCACTGGAACGCCTGGAACGCCTGTGTACATAGTCTGTGGGTAGATAGGTCCCCATGTGACAGGCTGATATGTTTGGTTTGAGTAGTTTGGTGTGGTGGCAATATTAATGTTCATGTCTAAACTTCCCAAAGGCGTGGCATTTCCTGTTCTTTGTACGTTCCCTTGCTTTTGTACAGTGTTGAAGTTTACTTCCTGACTCTTTCCTGATCCGCTATAAAGCCTGCCATTCCCTGAGGACAGACCTACTGGTGGAGGACCATGCTGGGCGACAGTGCTAGATACACTTAACGGTGTCATCTGACTGTGCACTGACACACTATGGTCGTAACAGAGTCTTTGATTCGTATTTTGATGCAGAGGTGTCTTTGCATTTCTGAAAGCGTCCACAGACTTGTCAGTATCAGATGAACCATTCATCACAACTCGGGAATGTCCATACATTAACTCGGCTGGCACAAAGCTTATCGGGGCAATTGGCTGCTTTAACGTGGAGTCTCCTGCCTGTCTGAACTGAAGAAGACTGACATTCGGAAAAGTAAAAGCACTTCCTTGATATTTATTCCCCATACTAAAACACTGGGAAGTACGGTATGGCATTTGACTTTGGTTTAGTGATTCCAAGGTATCGTAGCAATCGCCCTTACTTTTATTCTCCTCTTTGGACAAGTTCGCCGTTTGAGGCTTTGTTTCAGCTGGCGTAACTACAGGCCCGAGTGCACTGCATACAAAGTGTCCTTTAGAAAGGTCCCCCTGTTCTACTGAATCAGCATCAAGTCTCAAGGGATTCAAAGAAAGACCTTCTGAATGCAAAGCACTCGGATCATTATAGTCGTTCAGGGCAAGACTTGACACGGCTGATCCAGGTAAATCACAAGGCAGTGACTTTGGTTGTTCATTGAAGTGCGCTGTGGTTTGTGCAGGTAAGGACATGGTAGTAAATGAATGGTCTTCCACACCTGTAGACAAGGAAGATTCTTCAGAGTCATCTGCAGAATTATTGCAATAAGCTTCTGTACAAATAATGTCGCTTCTTCTTTGACTTGAAGAGTCAGTTTCATCATGCCAAGAACTCGAACCCCCTTCCTGCACAACACCTACGTTTTCTCCGAATTTATCCACTTTCAGAGGTGTTTTGTACCAGTTTCTGTTGTTATACTGGTGCTTAAGGTCCGCCTTTTCACTGTCAGGCAAATTCTGTCGACTTTCTTCTTCAATTTGTTCTAAACTGGATTCCGACTGGGAATGTAACGCTGATGGAATTGTTTCACGCCACCCTGAAAGTTCCTCCTTAACTGTAAGCGACAAACTTGACAAATTGTCTCGAATCTTGTCAAAATTCTCTTCATTTGTTTTATCTTTTATGCCTTTCCTCCCACTGTGGAGCCCCGATCGAAGGCGCTCTGTTTCGTCAGCCTGTGGAATGCAGAACACGCGTTATCAGACTAATCTTCAAAAGGACACCAAAAGTTGCATTGTGACTTGTCATGAGGTATAGACAATGACGTGAAAACAAATTCTTGAACAAGAAGATACATAAACAATGCAGCTTAAGTCTAACAAAGTCTTTTAAAGTACCGATCTTAATTTGAAAACGTGCAAGCCCATCATGTGGTACGTAAATCCTAAAGTCATTATAAACTAAATTGTATGTGACTGAACATTCCATTCTTTGTACGAATAACGTTCCTATCAGGAAGTAAAGGGAGGGTAGGGGGAGTGCATCTGATACTTTCGGATGTTTTTTACAAAGTTCCCTGCCATGGTGGCGAACAATTTGGGCAAATGTTAACAATAATCCCCGCCCAAAAGGACAGTTCATACAAGCACTAAAATGTAACTATTCTGATTTATCTCAAAAATATTTTCAGGTTTTTACCCTGCACTGAAGTTGAAGATCAGCTTCCACAAGCCAACGAGTAGAGAAAGATATTTTCGTTAAATTATCATAATATTTGTCATATGATGAAACAAACTGCTTTACTTGGATATCCAGGTGAGTTCCGAGTTGCAGTCATTATGAATGCGCATAGTAGTGGTATAACTTTCGTTATACAGGGTATCCCCGTCAGCTTCGGGATGATAACCAAGGGGGTCCTTTGCAACACGTCGGGAAGGAGAGCTTGATCAAATGTCCACATCTACTCCCCCCCCTCTCCCTCGGGGTTACCACTGATAGGCGCATTACTCATGTATGATAGGGGAAAGTTAAGATTAATTAACATACGAAAAATGGTTCCAAAGACATTACTCTTTGTACACTGAAACGCTAAAAACAGCATTTCGCTTCTTGAACAGATAAATGTACCAAACTCAGAAGAACATCATACCTTTATTTCAGCAAGGGAGTTCGGCACAACGTCACGCGGGTTCTTCCTTCCAGCGCTTGGAGGGTGGTAATATGAGCAACGTTTTCCAAGACAACAGTTCCTACCATATGGACACAAGTTCTCTGGCAGACATTCATCGTTGTGACTACCGCATTTTGAGCAAACGGCGTCTTGCATCTGAGTGCGACGCTCGTTTGGTAACGCTTCCACGGTTTGTTTATCGTCGCTGTTCTTGCTGGTTGCTTCGTTAGAAGCTTCAACAACGTCTTCACATTCACGTTCTTCAATATATTCGATATCCTTTGTTTCCAGATAGTTGTTACAGGTGGATGAATCAAGACTCTTCCCACTCTCTGCACTATTAGGGTCCGGAGTAGCTTCCTCTTTCTGTAGATTACAATTAAAGTTACAATCTTGGACATCTTCATCACAAACGCTTGTACTTCCTGCTGTTGTTTCCCGACCGTCCACGTTAGTTCCAATTTCTTTAATTTCCTTATTAGGGTGAGCATAAAAAAAGTCAAGCTCTGCGACATAACCTTGACGGTTGGCACGGGGATGACCGTTGTTGTAGTCCTGCAACATGGTCAAGTTTATGCCTTCCGCTGCTGCAGTCTTCCTCATTTCTTCCTCCAACTTCGCAATTTCCCTGCAATGACAATAAAACGTTTCAGTCGCTTACGCAAGAGACCTATAATGTAGACAAACCTCATTAGAGGAGTTGTTATAATGGGCATCCTGAAGAAATCCTCGGCTGTTTTAACAAGTTGCGCAAAAAATTATCTTTGGACACACCGTAAAATCCCATATACCAAGTACTGGGATGATATATTATCGTAAGGGGTTTGGGATGGGCTCATAAACGGGGAATTTTTAGCCGAGAAAGGGGGGGGGATTATAAGCCATGTAAGAAAATGTTTTGAAACACGCAGATACTACCTGAGAAGTAACTAAAACTAACAAATGCTATGACATTACTATGGTTAAAATTCCCTTCCAAGCTCAACTCTCCTTATATCCTCCTAATTTTCGATCTGTATAAAGAAACCAAGAAAATTAAATAGAGAGGAGCTCATAATAGGAATGCACTGAGTAGTCCAATATGTAGGGGGGCTTATATCAATGGGGGCTTACACTTTTTATTCTATAAGAACCTTGGTTATAAGAACGTGAAGACTGAAATTTGCCCGAAAACGTAAGAAAGTGTATGGGCTGTAGCAAGAATATCCTCTGGCTCAGCCAAGTTTTTCGGGTTCTTAGCAAAAAGTATGTAACTGGAATGTTATTTTTCTTAACAAGTAGTTGGGCAAGTTTATGGCGAGGCATATAATCGGGGAACTTAAAACCGGGGCTTGTTAAGCGGGATTTTACGACAGCTTTGATATACTGCGTTGCAAAAAATTGCAAGTCCGCAAACCGGGGTTTTCAGAAGGCGATTTTTCACGGCCACTGTTAAAGTACCTGGCGCAGCCATCTTGAAATATTACGTGATACGGTTGCTGTGACAAAACCCTCTCGTTCGCTAACATTGTGTTAGAGTAGGGGTTTTGATCAACAAAGGTTGATATGGTATGTCTTTCACCTAAGGTTTGGTGTTAAGGCTGACGCTTCGAGCGTTAGCCCTTCGTCAGAGCAAACAGTCTGCTCAGACGAAGGGCTCGAAACGTCAGCTTTACATCAAACCTTACGGCGAAAAACATACCATATCAACCCTAGTTGATCAAAATCCATATTCAGCTTACCCGCCAACGCAGAAAAAAACAGCTTTTTTCAAAACTAGACTTGTTGTGTTCGAGTGTTAGACAAGGGTGGAGTCTAAGTTGCATATTTGTGTGGACCAGAATTTACCGAAAGTGTTTTTAAATCCATGTAACGCGTAACAGCTCCGAGTTATTTTGTGCATGCCTTGCAGAAACTTTTAAGTTCACAAATACGCATTCTCTGAAGGCGTTTTTTACCATCCCTTTTTGAAGTACCTGCGCCACCATCTTGAAATGTGACGTGAAATGGTTACCTATCTCTCAGACCCCTCTCGTTTGATTGTGTTAGACAAAGGTGGAGTCTGAGTTGCTGTACAAACCTCTGGTTTGCTTCAAGCTCGGCTTGTTTCCTGCTCATCTCTAGCGCCATCTCAAGCTGCTTTTGTTAATCCAATTCGTTTTTAGGCTGAATTTTTAGTAGGTGTTGTCGCGTCTGCTGCCGTCTTTGCCAACAATTGGGTTGGTTGAAACTCTTTGTTTGTACGTGTGCCCCTTCTGGAGGTCCTGATAAGTTCTGAATAATAACGAACAAGCACCATAAACAGCTGTAAAAATCACACCTTTGTCATGTGCGATACCACCGCAAATGTGAAACGATGCGAGGGAATCTGTTGTGGAAGGTTTCGTTAATCACAGCACAATTGTGTGACAGTATTAGAAGCTACACTCTCAGCACATTTGTTGAGGGAATCAGTAACATTAGAAAGTGAGAAAAAGGTAAAACAAATGGATAGTGGCAACCAACAAAAGTCAATTTTTCAATCATTGACGCATGGTCTTCGTCCTAAACTAAACAAATGGCTGTATAAAACATTGAGCCTTTTCCTTGTGCTTACCAAGTACTTCTTCTTACAAGTAGTCTTCCTTTGTAAGAGCGGTACACCATAAGTGACCACTGTGAATGACTGCGCGCTACGCTAGTGTGCCTATAGTCCCCCCCCCTCCACCCCCTGCGCGTTTCTACGACCTCTCTCACATAGTAGGTGTACTCACTTGCTTTTCAGCAGGTTCACCGAGCGGGCATTGCGGGTTTCCTCTGGCACTTTTTCCACCTGACGAACTTTTGTTATCAACTTGTCCATGCGTAGAACAATCCACTTTACTCTCCAGTCGAGGCGGCTCAGAAGCAAGACGCGGGTTTCCCTGTCTGTTTTCAAGTTCCTTGTCTCCTGTTCTCTTACAAGATGTTCGGTGAGGAGAAACTGGTCCACAACTACTTGATAACAAACTTGAGCACTTATCTTTGAAACAATTACGCGGTTCAGTGCTGGAGGATATGTCTATCGAATGTTTGTTTTCAGTGTTCCATTTAGTTTTTTCATTTTTGTTTTCTTCCACTTGCTTTCTCTTGTGCTGAAAGGAAACAGCAACTAAATTAATCTGTCAAATAATCTGATACAGACAAATTATCAATCAATCACAGGAGGACTATTTTTAAGAACACCTGGTTTTTCTGGGTTGGTGAGTAAGCCTGTAATTTGATCAACAATAGTTGATCAACGTACGGTTGCGTATAAAGCTCACGTTTCGTCGTAACAAACTGAGAAATTGTGGGAAAATTAGGCTTAAATCTGTGGTTACATATTAGTTTACGCGAGTCAAAAACTGTGTCTTGCCCTTTCAGAGATAATCTATCGACGTGAGATATATTTATGTTTATGTATGTACGTTTGTCTATCTGTCTGTCCGCCTGCCTGTTTGTATATGTGCATGCGTGTCAGTTAATCTTGAAACAACCTGTAAAGCGAAAAATAAGTTTCTAATAAAGTATATTCGCAATATGCTATTAAAATATTTTATTTAACTTTCAATGGCTACGAAAAGGGATTTCTACTTGTCGAATATTTGATAAATTGTCTGTTTTCAATATTCTTTAGACAGGTGTTGGTAAATCAGTCCTATCGAAAGATTTCTATTCGGAGGGAACAAATATGGTTTTTGTCAAATCTTTCTGTAAAGGAATTTCTTTGTACAGCGGCATACGGTCAGTGGTAGACAGTTGTAGTATCATCGCCACGAGGCGCTGATAAATTTGGCATCAAAACTTTCCAAGAAACTATTTGGGATTTGAAAACTAGATGTTATGTGTTTCGTATTAATACCAAAATCATTACTAGAATTCATGTGCCAATTGAGTTTCAAGACGGATGAAAACAACCCAAATTGGACGTTTCGACTGAAGGCGAAAACTTCTTTTCTTTGATGGCCTAGTATCTCATAACCAATAGAAACAAAAAATATACACCTGGGACGTTTATCCTGACCTCGATCGACCTTGAAAGGATTCTTTCATGGTTACGCTCATGCTCGGGTTCTCAGAAATTTAATCTGTGTTTCAGCCCGGAACAAAGCCAATTTCTGAGGTTTTACGCACAAACAGTTGCTGATCTCGGCGATTTTAGGTCGATCAAGGTCAGGATAAATTTCCCGGATGTATTTCCTTGGTTTCTATTGGCTGTGAGACAATGGCTGTCATCCGAGCTCGCGCATGTGCAAAGCGGTGAAAGTGCCCTTTAAAGACTATGGATTACCAGTCAAACGCCATTAAGGCCTGTTCACACCAGAGACGCAAACGAAAACGCAAGAGCAGAAAATACAAGTGCAAATGTAAGTAACACAGACGTAGACGCAAACGCAAGAAAAAGTAAATTTCCCTTTTCTTTCGCACGACTTGCGGTTGCGTTTGCTTTTGCTTCATGAGTTTTCTAGTGTAAAATGTGGTGAAGCAAGCACAGACGCAGACGCAAGCCAAAGGCAGAGACAACCACGCATGCGCAACCACTTTGCTTGCGTCGCCTGCTTCACCTGTGTCCTCAGTGTAAATGTCCTTGCGCTTGCATCTACGTTTTTAGTGTGAACAGGCCTTAACAACTCGACCGCTGCACCACTAACATAAAAGGAGGAATTCACTTGTAATTAATGAGTCTACCAGCTACTGATTGGCTGTACGAGACAAAGGTTTCTTTGTATCATGTCTCGAAGGTGTTAGGAACTGAAAAGATTTGTTTGTAAACATTCCGTCAGCTGAAACTCGCCTATAAGATGCCAGTTACTTGGGTGTTATCAGTGGCTGGGTTACTTACCTTTCTCCTACTTTTCTTTTTCTTTTTCTTTCGTTCTTCGCCTGAAACTCCATTTGATGTTGCACTAAAACCAGAACTGTCACACATATCTTCGCTTCTATTTTCTTTGTCTTCTGAATACGCAGTGGGCTCTTTGTCAAAACAACTAAGGAAGAAATGAACGTTAACGTTGCGTAAACCATCTCAAACATAAAGCCGTAAAACTCCGGTTAAAAGCCCCCAATTTCTGGGGTTTAGGTAGGGGGGTGCTTCCTGGCTGTAAAACCCCGATCCAGTTTATGACAAATGTTGAACAGTATTTCCCACCAACAGGAATTTTCCCGGGGACTCAGCTTAATCTGTCTACGACACTGACAAAAGTGAAAAGGCTACCCTGGCAAAACCTATTTGCCCCAAAACATATAGTCGTTTATTAATTTGTGAATTGAAAAAAAATTACCGGTTCTGGCGGCAGGTCCCTGGATAGACCATACATTGGTGCATCTCCTCCGGGCCCCGGATGTAAGTCCTCCAATTAGAACCCCCCTCTCCTCCCCTCCCCACGGTTGTAAGCCCATCTGCCTGCTAACTTAGAATGAGTTGACTGAAGTATACCTTTGTCGTTGAAAGTAGTCAGAAATACTACTTAAAAATCAGTACACCTTAAGAAAACACATCTAAACCTATTTTTTGACATTGACATACTTTTACAGAACGACAGATTTGCGGATTTTAAAATCATTATCAAAGTGAAATTGAAGCGAAACATAAGCAGCTTTTCAGCAATTGACACATTTTTCTGTGCCAACTCAGTAACTTTCTAACTTACCAACTTTCTTTTTTCAACAAGGTTTCATTTTCTTTCTTGCTGTTTGCTGCTAAGATCTAGTGCACAATAATTGAAACAATGTTACAATTACGAAGTCATATAACATAACACAACGAAACGCAACCTCGCCACAACGTAATACTACGAACAAAATATTAAAATTAACATTTAACGGTATGACAACGACGTTACGGCTTTTAATCATTTGACTGCACCTTCCAAATTCCTATAAAACTTTAGAACCATGGTAGATGGGTAATGAACAGAACTAAAACACAACACAACACTACTGAGGGAAACAAAACAGTGTTTGACATTTAGTAGGAGTGTGAGATAAACATTATCATAGTTAAATACTGATAAACAGTGAGAAGGGAAACAGAGGTTATTTCGAGACAGCGAGAGAATCGTTATGAATGATCTCGAAACAACAGGATTTTGAGATAACCATAATAAAACGATAATAAGCAATGGGAAGAAAAACGAGATTTGGTTTGAATTAGCAAGAGATTTGAGATAACCGAGTTCGAGATAAGGTGAGACTACTGTAACTTCAACAAATGCCTTGGAGCCTAGTTCGTGTTAAGATTCTTTTTCAACAGAGACAACAATGATCTAAGAAGAACTTACCTTTACTTCATTGGCTTCTTTATTCCTCTTTTCCATCTCTGCGACAACTCGAGCTGTTTCCTGTCGAAAACAAGTTAAGAGATGACTGTCACTTAAACGCTACATCACTTTGTACATTCAACATAGTTAAGACTTAATGTGAGGGCAACATACAGTTACTGACCTGTTGTCTCCGCCACTGTTCAGCCTTCAACTGTCGGTTACTTTTAAGCTTTGGCTACAGAGAGATATACAGCACTTCCGTAAATTACTCAGACTAGAGAAGGACAGTACAGTAACCCCGTCTCCGACTAGTTGTACGTTTTTGAACTGGTCCCCCAATTGTAATGTTTTAGCATTAAAACTTTATTTATTAAGTTATCTTTGTATAGTTTAAATAACCAATGAAAACCTTTGGGTACGAATGTACGAAGCATACATGTGTATAAGCACCAGCATTATCTTTTGTACACAATTTTTGTGTTGCTGCAATCTTGATAAGGAACTCTCTCCCCGTCGTTCAATTCTTTGAGATTTCGAAAACGTTTAAATTAAAACTTGACTTCTTATGACCTACATTTTACTTCATTTTTTTTATAAGTCGTAAAACGAATTTGTAAAGCAAATTTTTGAAGTTCACTATAAATACGTTCTGCAATCATTGGTATTACTATTACTGTCACTATTGATTACTATCACTGTCGATCACTACAACTACCACAACTATCATTCATAATTACTATCGCTATCACCGTTCCTTTTAATATTGCTATCACAACTGTCACTATCACGACCATTTCCATCACCAGCACCATTTCGTCACCATTACTAACGCCATTAACCATCGTGTTCACCGACATTTTACCATCAAATCACCATCACATCACTAACACACCACAATCGTACCACCATCAACCTTAACCATCACCGGCTTTATCACCGCATCACCAATATATCAGTTACCATCGCCAGTGCAATTGCCATAATCATCATCATCATCATCATCATCATCATCGCCATCGCTATAGCCATCGTCATCATTATCGTCATCACCATCACCATCATTATCATCCCTGATTACCACCATCATCATCATCATAATCGCTGACATCATCATCATCATCGTCATCATCATTATCACCATCAACATCATCATCACCACCATCGTTGCCAACACAATAACATTGTTATAATAGTTAAGTACATTTAAAGCAAATCACAACTCTGAACGAAGTCTACGAGAAATTGATGGAAAGAAATAGTTTGCCTTTGATGCTACTGCTTCTTGCTTTTGTTTTGCTGTCTTTTTCACCTACAAAGTAAGAAATTGACATCTGTTAATAACTTTCATATTGTTGTTGCATAACCAAACATATTTATATCAACTAATAAAATGGCCAACCACACGAGTGTCTGAATTATAGCAAATTACTTCATAACATAATGGTTCGCTCTCACTCAATCCAAGAACAGTTAAATCCATTAAAGCTAAACATTTTCCCCAATTTCGACGATTGCTCAAACATTTGCCAAGCGTTCACGACTCCATTAGTTAGTAAGTAAACCCCTTTGGCGTCTGGTCTATCGAACGATATTTTGCCCACGGCTGAAACATTGTCTGAAAACGAATATTTTCATTACTTTAATAAACGGTTTAGCCCAAGCTGCCCTATTCAGTCTTATTAGTATCTGATAGCTATCAAAATAGTTAACTTTATACCACATGCGTAGATGGTTTTCCGTTCACTCGTTTATGGCTTGTTTCTCCAAGCTGTCAATATCGAACAAAAACATTGAACAAATCAATGTGCACTGTCGCGGCTCGTTCAACCTAAGATATAACACTGGCAGACTAGTTTTGAAAAAAAATGTTTTTTTCTGCGTTGACCAGTAAGTTGAATACGGGTTTTAATCAACAAAGGTTGATATGGTATGTTTTTCGCCGTAAGGTTTGGTGTAAAGGACAAAGCAGCTTTGTATATTCCTTCACAGTTTGTTGAGCTTCACAACCAGTTAGTTATATCAATTTATGCTGCAATGTGCGAAGTTGGACATAGAGACCACACAAAAATATGTTAACAGCAAGTTACTCACTGCACAAAACTTTTTCTTGTTTGCTTCACGTTGCTCTTTCAGGTCTTGAAACACAGTAAACTGTGCCATCTGTCGAAATAAAGATCACCGATAATTTACAGTCAACATTGGTCATGGGATTGGTTTTGATTTGGGGAGGACTAAAATTGTTTTTCCCAACAGGTCGTCTCAAATAATCCTTTCAAAAACGAAGTATTCAATGATTTTAGTTATTACACACAATATTTGAAAATAACTAAGGGATACTTGGGTCTAGCAATTCCCCCGCTGGTCGCATAATGATCACAGAGCTCGTGCTGTGAGAAAATGGTTGAGGACCCCTAATAACATGCGTTATTAGAATCAAAGCAAAGCAACAGCAGTGGTCGAAGCACTTAGGAATTGCTTTTTAAGGCATGCTCATACTAAACACGCAAACGCAAGGACATTCACACCAGCGACGCAGGTAGTGCAAGCAACGCAGGCGCCTGTGCCTGCGTTTGCGTCACTTCCATTTGCGCTTGGAAATTTGTGAAGTAAACGCATGCGCAAGGTGTGCGCAAGAAAAAGGAAGTTTTCCTTTTTCTTGCGTCTGCGTCTGCGTCTGCACCTTGCGTCTCTGGTATGAACACAATTTTATATATAATAAAAAGTGCAAATTTCAAATTAAGTTTTCTTTGTTCTGTTAATACAATATAAAATTTTGAAGCGTAAGTAATAAATAAACAAATGTTTAAACACTTTTAAGGATTAGTATGGAAGCTGCTGCATAAGCGGTCTATACAATTGTATTACAAAAATAAAAATAAACAGGCTTAACAGACAATTGAGCTAACTTTTTAATAAACTTCCAAAAATTTGCGGGTCCCCACTT
>JAOBYE010618409.1:0-12167 GCA_025403585.1 Parazoanthus swiftii
CCGTCGGTCACGTACATCATAAAATGCGCATGCGTAGCGTGTGCCCACATTTGTGTTGCACAGCAGTTTCTTTCATTAGCCACGACGATTAATCCGCCTTGAAGTTGTAATGTCTATGTCGTGGCTACGCGGCCAGAAATTCTCATATGAAAGAGGCCGTAAGTTATGCCTTATATGACGTAGATCTCGTAGCCACTGGCTTCACATGGAATTATGAGTGCGGGGTATTCTGCAGTCTAAATGACACATACATATACCTACGTGAAATATCTCCGCAGGCCATGAAACAACCAGTGTCTCTCTGTCTTGGACATTGCACGAACTATCAAGGCGACCAGAAGTACAGGAGAAAATAAGAGAGGAAACAGACCTTGAAGTCAAAGACGGCGAAAGTCTGACATGGGAAAAGCTTGAGAAGCTGAAATATTTGGGAAGCGTAATAAAAGAGTCGTTGCGACTTCACCCACCAGTCGTGCTTGTGTTACGTTCCTGCAAACAGGATGTCTGCCTTGGAGGATATGACATCCCGGCCGGCACTTATGTATCCCTGGGTATTTCCGTTGTGCATAGACTTCCCGAGTATTGGGAAAATCCTCTCGACTTCAACCCTGATCGATTCTTTGAGAAGAGTAAGTACATGCAAACCCCTTTTTCATGACTTGTCTCTTCAGGAGCCCTTCTTGTTAGGTTTTTGTCTGTTGTTTGTGTGTACTGAGTGTCTCGGAAAACCAGGGATCAGTGGAGATTTTAGGACAACGATTCAAGTACCCCTCTCCTCCCCTAAACCAAACCTAAGCCTGACTAAACCTAAACGACTTCTTACTAGAGTCGATCTGTTTTTGTTAGCGTATGTTCATTTGCTGCCATTTCTAATTTTCCAGGCGAAGAAAAAACTCCCATCAGGCCGTTCACATTTATGCCTTTCTCAAATGGTCCCCGGCATTGCATCGGTGACAAATTCGCCCTGGCTGAGATGAAAGTCGTCATTGCAACACTGTTGCGACATTTCAGCCTCGCTTCAGTGCCAGGGTACGAAGCT
The DNA here is from genome assembly GCA_025403585.1 of Parazoanthus swiftii. NCBI lineage: Eukaryota > Metazoa > Cnidaria > Anthozoa > Zoantharia > Parazoanthidae > Parazoanthus > Parazoanthus swiftii. The sequence goes on from JAOBYE010618409.1 coordinate 1,040, forward strand.
AAACCCCGGATACTGATTACCGCCAAACCGTCGCCACTACTAAAGCTCAGAGTAACCAAGAACGACGGCAACACCAGATAGCTGGTCAGCGGTCACTTTGGTGATGGTCATTGATGACAACCTGTGGTTCTTGAGGCCGATGAAACCTCAGCTTGCCGACACTTGTACAACCCAAGTTTTCCCTGTGCTAAGTGCAGTCGCATTTGCCGATCGGCAGGAGGTCCGAAGTTGCATCTCAAAACACATCGAGCCAGCCCGGAGTGATATCTATTCTTCTCAAAAAGCGCAATTGGTCTCTTTAGAAGCTACCAAATCTAATAAAAGGAATATCTTGTGCTTCATCTTTTAAAACCCAAAGTTTTCACTTTCGGCATTCAAACTCTCCCTTAGCGACGCGGCCCGTCTATACTTCCACCGCAAACGAGTAACAATATTGACTAATTGGCGACCAGAAGATTGAAAAAAATCCCTTTGTCGTCAAGTGGTTTGAATAGACACTTTAAGAAAAGAAAATCAAGAAAATTGTCACTTACATAACTCAAAAACGTTTGTCGAACAACTCAATCACCCATTCTCGCGGCTAGACACCATTTGAAAAATGAATATGAAAGACGTGCTCTGTGACGTAATTTTGACGAAGCAGCGGTTTTTAAGCCCTGTCGGTCTTGATTTTGTTATTACGGTGGGTTGTGGAGGGGGCGGGGCAGGTGTTGGAAATTGAACTCTGATGTTGAGGGTAAGAGTGAGGTGGAGTTGGACTACACTGCAGTGAATGGAGGGTGAGAAGTGGGGCAGGGGACTGGCCTCGGATGAAGCGGTTTTATCACTGGTAGAGGTCGGTTGTACCGCAGTGAACCAAGGTGTGCACACTGATGAAGGTGGGTAGGAGTGAGGCAGGGGTGGGGAAGGGAGACTGGCTTTGTACTCAACTGCACTCCGTTTACGCACGAAGTCTTGGGTTTTGTTAAGAGACGAAACTTTTTTGCACTGTCAATGTCATATGGTGTAACCAGACACCATTTTGACGTCAGTAAGTTAAGCAATAGGAGGTGATGAAAAGGTCGAGATAGGATAAATGCAGAGACTAGGTTTTGGGATGAAAACGCTGTGTAAGACATAAGATTAAAAAAGAACTAAAGCGAAATACAAGAATCTAATTTTGATATGCGCACCAGTGGCAGTGGTAAATTGCGTACTCAGTCCTTTAGAAAAGTATTTGTTACATATAAGGTATCCCAGACACCGTCGAGCAATAACTAAATTTTGAATCTGCACTTGAAATGCCAGTAGAAACTGGAAGATACAACAAAGTGCCATCTGTTATGCGCACGTGTTTCCTGTGCAATTCTTAATGAGGAGGGAGACCTTGTCTTGCAGTAGTCAGGACTGATATTGCAGGGTGTAAAGAAAATTTATTTAAAGACTTTGTACACTACTAATAGTAATCTTGCAGTTGGTAAACTAAATCGTAAACTTTTAGCTTATATTTACTAGCTATAAATGACGAGAACGTCATGAAAATCTTGTTGGACAATAGCATTGTTTAGTTACCATTATTTCTTGTTTCTTTACATACTGCTCCAACGCTTTAACTTGCATTCATTAAATTCACTCGGCGTACTACTGTAGAACAAGAGTTGTATCGGGGATGGAGTTCGGTCACACTATAGTGGAGCGCAGGGGGGGGGAGGGGCGGGGCAGAGAGGTTGGTGTTATAGCCGGTTGCACTCTGATAAAGTGGCAAAAGACTGAGTGGGTGGAGTTTGGTCACACTACAGTGGAGCGAGGGGGAGGGGTGGGCAGGGAGGTTGTAGTTTTGGCCGGTTGCACTCTGATAAAGTGGCAAAGGAGTGAGAGGAGATCGGTTACACTATAGTGGAGGGAGGGGTGGGGCAGGGAGGTTGTAGTTTTGGCCTGTTGCACACTGATAAAGTGGCAAACTGTGAAAAGGAGGTCCTCTTACCCGTTTCAGACCAAAATATGCGAACTTTACTACAAATATGCAGACCTGAAGCTAAAGTTCTGACCAGTATGTGCTTCGATTATGAATTGATAATAAACAGTTATGGAATAAATAGTGTGCCGTAAACTGTCTGATCTTTTAGAACAATCTCGGCTACTAACTGAATGGAGATTCCTCGGCAGTTTGTCCAAACACGATACCCAATAAAATACCAAAATGCCAAAATCTTTACCAAATTTCATAACAATTTGCGAGCGTATCGTCAATTATTATAACCAGGATTACTACTAAAAAATAACAGATATTCTCAAGACTCTGGTTTTGCCCCTACAAAATACTAGATTGCCAATTTCAACGGCCCAAAAAAAATACGACGAGCTCCCCCGACATCCAACTATAGAGAGAAACTCCCCCCCCCCGGGGGGTCACTGAGTAAAGGGTAGCCAGTTTCATTCTATGTTCATCCACCGATTTGCGAGAATCAAGCATATCTCCAACGTTTTCGTTTAGTATACGCTGCTTTTTTTAAGTGGTTGTTGGAGAATTACTGGGAAAGTACGAGAAAAAGGTAGAATTGTGTGATAGCAATTTAGCAGTGGCAGCTTTTGAGCCGTTTGCGCTTTCTTTTGTTTCTTCATCTTGCAATTTTAAAAGTCCTTTACATGTTTAAAAAATCTCCAAATATTTTATTCCCAGATTTCTTTAAAAGCCCGCATAATAGCATTTCAAATCACTACGATTAGTCATTAGCACAGTTTGAATCAAGATCGCGAATTATACCGGCTTCCTTGCATATAACCAGACACTAAGTCGTTCTTATTTTACGGTAGTTTCAACCTCAACTTGTAGGCAAAATTGTGTTTTTGTGTTTTTATAAAGGCTCTTCTTATAGTTATACTGAGAAAAAAACCATTTGTGATTTCATCAGTTTTCCACATTCTTGTAAGAGTACCTACGACAAACTTTCTTTTAATATGTACAATTATTCTCATGTACAGACGAGCTCATAAATTGACTGAGTTCGTTGTCAATGGAAGGCAAATTAGTAGTAAACGTGATTTGAATTAATCGACCGGTTTCGCTTCCTCTTCGAGATGGGAAATACGAACATGTTTGATTTCGATCTCTTGGTATCTCAAACATAGCTTTCCCCTCCACGATTGGTTCTTTGACTTTTCAAATTACTTCTTCTGACTTTGTTACTGTCGCCATTTTCTTTATAAATGCTAATAGCATGTTAAGCTTTTGCGTTAATTACTGTTTGAACCATTTTGATTTGTTCGTGTGAAATGTAAATTCATAAATCGTTTTAGCTCAGTGTTGTTTTCTCACAGTTTACAAAACAGTGGGAGGTTCATATTAGTGCTGTAACAATAAGAAAATGACTCGGAATTATCTTCTCCCACCATTTTGAAATGTGTTCGTGTTTATATCGCCCGAGGAAACGACCCAGCGGGATTACTTGGCTTTATACTCATTTTAGCCCGCGCGAGCGGTCAATTAAATTTTGGTCACTTAGAAGTTTCGTTTACTTTGCGACCTACAAGTGAGCTAATCCAACCGACTTTTGATTTAGACTGGTGTTAGATTTGATTTTTCAGAAAGCGTTGAAACTCGTAGTTGTGCGACATTTTTCAAAGGTAAAAAATTGAAGGCATCACAGAGCCGCCAATTCAAAAAATTTTCACCGTTTCTTCTCTTTTAGTACTAAACAATAATCTTGTTTTTCACATTTCCATTTGAAAACTACGAGCCTGACAGCACTAGTTTTACCATTTCGAGGTGACAAGAGATTCATTATCTTCACAAAAAGCTACTTGCTGTCAGAATCAACTTTCGTTTTTTGTTCAATTAACATATTTGTTTATTTAGCTTGTGAAGTTTCTTTTGGCCTAAGTCTATAATCTTTTTCTCTTTCCCTTTGTTAATGTTTTTCCGGCTCTCCAAATTAATGAAATTTTGCAGAAATATGCTTAAAGAAGGACACAGATTTATCGAGGCTTTTTGCTTGAAAGTTCGCCCATTATGTAAAAAGGCACTCAACAACTTAAGATTTAACCACTCCAGAGCTGCCGTCAATCTTCAGTAGTAACAAAGTTTCTAAATTTCTTTCTCTTAAGCGGATATTTGCGCTTTTCCAGAGTCGCATTCATTTTTAATAATATCGTTTTTTGGTCAATTTATCAGGGTACTAAATCTAAAAATGGTTTAAATAACAGGATGTAGGAAATATTCAAAGCTTCATTTCTGGAACGAAAAGACACGAAGTGTAATTTGCAAATGATAACTTTTTTTCTTCTCGGCGGCCGGAGAACTGTGAAGTTGCTTTATGTATAAGTGTCCTTTCGGGTCTATTTGGGCAGGTAACTCTATTAGAGATATTTGTAAATCGATGTTCTTTTTGTTCAAAACACTCATTGTGATTCCTTTTCTCCGTGCTGCATAAATCCACAATTTCTGTCGTAAACACTGTCTTATTAAAGCATTATTATATACATTACTGGCTTTGTGTGAGCTAATACTAGCATCTGTTCTATTCTCATAGTATAATTGATTTGCCATTTATCCATTCAATATTTTAAAGATACTATTCTCGCTGGTTGGCGAACTGCCTTCCCCGGTGCCCTCAAGGCGAGATTTCGCTCGCGGGTTTCAAATAAACTTGTGTGGCGCTCTCTGCAGGACTTCCAAGCACTTTAGATGGCTTTCTCTTGCCACCAACATCAAAGCTCCGATTGGTAAATTTGTCCAAAGGTTTATTAAAAGTTAATACGCGCTCCTATCTTTGTTTATCTAGACAAACATCTTAACAAATATCGAGTTTGTCAGATTTTGATATTTCTCGCCAATCACGTGACGGCCCAATTGTTCTGTATTTGCAAAACGCGCAGGTGAATCGGGTTCACAGGTGGCGAAGTTTTGCTCTTTCACATCATTGTACTCAGCCGAATCCCGGCGAGAATTCAAAATGCTCCTTTCTAGAAACGGATTAAACTGGTATATCTTACTAGTAGTCATAAACGACAGCTTAACGCGGGTCATCTTTCATTCCAGGCAGTTCAAAATTCCATCAACAAGTTCACCACGGGAACAAAATCTGAGGTTAGAAGAGAATCTTTATTGGAATTTTTACGCCAGCAACTTTTTATAAATTATGTTAGAGAAAAGGCACAAAGTATTATAGGGCAAAACTTAAGGGACTTTTCATTTCTGTTTGATGAAATCTTCAATCAGCAGGGAACTTCGAAGACGGGTCGTAAGCGGGTTTGCGAACTTCACGAAGGAGTGTTTTGCATTTAATTTATTAATGATTGGTATGAAAACGTTTAGGGTATTTAAAACTCATTTTTACAACAGAGCTTAGTCAGGTCATCCTAAAAGCACGCGCTTTTTTTTCTTATTTAGTTTTGTGGTTATTTTATGCCCAAATATTTGGTTCAGTTTTCCTGTCACCAGTTCGCGAAGTGATACAAATCAGTTTTTGTACAAATTTCACCAACTAGCGATTCTCAACACTCGAGGGTTTTCCGCCTATTAACAAATTACTCAGCGTTGCTTTCAATGACCGTGGTTAAATTGTACTCACACCATTAGTTAGTGCACAAGAGCAGGGATTACACTGAGAAGCTTTGGAAGTTGGGCCTGTCTCAAATCAGCCGTTAAAAACGAAGTATTCGCGTATAAAACAAGCTTCAAGTTACCCTTTCTAACAAGATCACGTTTCATAAAGAAAAAAAGAATATTTAAACTTCTCACGTGTATGTTATTGCTTTGCGTTTTTGTGCGTTGTTTGTTTTTCGCATATTTCTCATTCATTCAATCATTCAAAACCTACAATCGACTGTCTTTTCTTTTTATAATCTGTTTTGAAAGCACTTACATTTGTTCTTTAACAGAAAATATTTTTAGAAATTTTACTGAGAAAGTTTTAGTCGTGTTAAAAGTATACCGTTATTAAAACCATACCGCCCCATTTCCCCTTTCGGGCGCCATATGAGTAAAATAAAAAGCTAAATTGATCATTTGTTTAAACCACGATCGGCCTTTTTTCCCTAAGCCCCACTGTCTTGAGTAATTTTCAACACACGAATAGAGTGGTAGTTTTATTTGTTCGCTGACTTAATACAGTTTTTGCAATAGTCATTTGGGTTTGTTTGCGATTCGCATTTCGGGGCTATTGTAGAGCGACTCTGCCCTGTTCGCCTTAATGAGTGTCGCTAATGCACAATTTAAGTCGGCTCTTTGTCTTTCCCATTGATGTCAAAGCAATTAGAAACACGTTAGATAGGCCAGAGTGTTAAATAATGCAGCATAAGACAGGTCCAAAGAGAACGATAAAAAGATTTATACATTTTTTTTTTAAAAAACCCGGTTTTAGCTCAAACGCATGCAGTTCCTCCAAATTAGAAGTCCTTCGTAAACGCGGCCTCAAGAGACTTTAACAGCCTGAAAGGTATCATGTTTAGCAGTGATTTTTCTCGCGTCATTTCTCTTAACCGCAGTTTCTAAATTTAGCAAGAGAAAAGGTGGTCGAATACTCTTCTAAATGTTTTTTCATTCGGTGCAAACCTGAGACTTTATTTGAAACAGTCATGTCACTTAGTTTTTCTTTGCTTGTTTTTGCGTATCATTTCTTCGGCTTTCAACTCTAGTTTTGTGTTTATACACATCTGCAGAAAATGAAAGCGGGTTTAACCTTAAACCCGTTTATATTTTATCTGCTAAGCAAGAAATATGGTCCAAATACTTTCATCTATAAATGTTTAACGAATAATTTGCAAGCAAAAGGACAGAAGTGTCTTGCTTTTCTTCGTTTAAATACATCTTCTTTTCACGGAGTTTGAGTCTACAACAACTAGCGGAAAGTTATTGAACTTCTGCATCCACTCAGTTCTTTATGTAAGCTCGTATTGTGCAATATTCAAAGGGAAGTTCTTTTCTTTTATTTCTAGTGTTTTTTTTATCCAATTTTTAACTTAGATTTCGACAAAACTGCCCGAAAATCTTATATTTTTGGAAACCTTTTTCTCTAACACTGTAATCTGTTTGTTTTTTTTTTGAAAAAGGTGGTCGATTTTCACTTTTGTATATATTTTTATTTATTTCAGACGGAAATGAGTTTTTACCTAAAAGTTAGTTGATTTTTTTCGTTACATATTTTATTTCGTGCTTCATTTTCGACTGTAAAAGGCTATCTTTTATAAGTCTATTTTTTCCAGGAATTTCTTTATATTGGCTATTTTTCAGCCTGATTGTTCACTTGAAAAACGATGCATTTTTCGTTTTGCTCGTGTCGTACAGTAAAAGATGAAAACAACTTTCCTTTGTCCGGTGTCTCGTACAGATTGAAGCAATCTTTAAATTCGTGATTTTGAGCCGCCGTTGATATTGGTAGACCTAAGAAATACACAATAATATCTACCTTCGCGAGAGCAGATATCGCTACCAATCTTACCCGCTGCAGCCATTTAATGACCTGCTTGACTTCGAGTTATATTGCCACAAAGCAAAACCTATGGAATAATTACTTACATGCTATTTTAAAGACAATATTGTTTTTTTTTCTTATTTGTACTTCTTTTACGAAACTAGAACCACAAGAAAGATTTCGAATATTAAGCTCTTTAAAACATGCTTATCAGTAAATTTTTTTCGAGAATTTGTAAGCATTGGTTTTTACGAATCTATGTGCTTCCGTGACGCCCGTTTGATAAGGTCTTGGTCATAATTCCTCATTCTAGTTTATATCTTTGTAAAGCTGACACCAATTTATCACAAAAATGTTCTTTAATGATGTTGGTGCAGTTGTAGAATTATTCTCTCCATCGAATATTCTTTCTGGATTTTTCTTCTGATATTCGCAAGAGTTCACCAGGTCACGTATTTGTTTTTGGAAAACAACTTCATTTACTTCAGTTTATATGAATTTCAATCGTATTTTGCTCTAATATTGCTTTATTTCCTTCCTTTTTATTTTTTCTTCTTCGTTTTTTTTGTTTTTGTTTTTGTTCCTTGTTCGCTCTCCATCTTCGTCGTTCTTCGTCACCGTCCCACTCTTCGCTTTTATTCTTTTCTCTTGTTGTCTTCTTCCATCGTTCTTCTAGCTTCTTTTATTGGTTGTTGCTTTTTTCTTGTTATATTTGGTTGTTCTCAGTCCTTCTTAAGCTTTGCCCATCTTCGTTCTGTTTCATTTTAGTTTCTTTTTTCTTGTTGTTGTTGTTGTTGTTGTTATTGTTGTTCTCGCTCTCCTTCTTTTTCTTGTAATTATGTTCTTTTTGTGTTTGTTCTTTCAGTTGCTCTTATTTTCTTGTTCTTTGCTTTTCATGTTATTATCATTCTTGCTCTTCTTGTTCTTCTCATATTCTTGTTCTCGTTCCTATTGTTCTTTTCTTCTTCTTCTTGTTTTTGTTGTTGTCATTTTTGTTGATCATTTTCATCGCCTTCCTTTACCTTCCCTACAGGGCCCGTAGGCTAATGGGAGATGGAATCGGAAGGGTTTAGAGAATCCCTTCGCCCTCGTTTAAGGTCCAGCTGGGGTTATTTTGCGGGCCACAGCAATGCCCACTCCTCTAGATCTAACCCAGGTAGTTTTTTTTTAATAAGTCGACCTTTGAATAAACCTGTTAAACACAGCTTTTTTGATGCGTTCTCACTTTCTCATTGGCCGATCCAAACAACGTAACTCGACGCTTCGCGTCTATTGTAACTTTTCCTTATATCAACTGTCGGACCTCTATTTTTTTTCTGAAACCTGTCGAACACCGCCTTATTTTTTATGCGTTCTCACTTTCTCAGTTGCCGATCAAAACAACGTAACTTGACGCTTCACGTCTCTTCTAACTTTTCCTTATACCTATAGTCGGTCTTCTGTGGAGTTTAAAGGTTTAAAAGAATGTAAGAAATATTAAATGCAGTAAATGATTTTTTTTAAAAAAAAAACAAAAAAAACTTTTCTTCAAATGTATTTGCACTTCATCAACTAGTGTTTGTATCTCACTTGAGCCTTTTGTCGTATTAAAAAACCACAAATTGTGTTAAAGTTGTGTCATCGCCTTGTTTCAGTCCTTTTTTAAGTCTGCTTCTTCCGTTCAAATTTCCACACATAAGATTACAACTTTTTTAAATTTGCGGAAAGCGATTTAGTTGACAGGTCGCCGGGTAGGTAACTATGAAGAACCTCAAGGTATACCATATTTGAGGTTTTTCGAAGAACGCCTGCTCACAGACTCCTCAAGACATTTGCGCCTATCCTCGAACCCGCGAAGTCTATCGACCAAATAATGGTCCGACAACAATAAAAAAGAACCGCCTGTAGAAAAACCAGTGTACGGTCGTGCCTTCTTCTGCTTCCTATTTTCTTTGCCTTAATGCACATAGTCTTCCAGTTTCTGGGTGTGCGCTTTTTTTCTCCTTTATCATATTTCATGGTATCGATAACTAAAAGAAGCACAAGAAATAGAGAGGAAGGGGATAGCTATAAGAAATATTAATTGACAGTGAGAAAGTTTTAGAAATACATTAATTTATCCGTTTTACCAAAAAGGCTCATTGTTTGCGGTCGCCTTACCAAACCAAGTAAATAACGGTTTCAACGGATTTATTTTCCACATAAAGTTATAAGTTTTACAGTATTAGCTGTGATTTATAAAGTGGAAGGTGCAGGATTCACAACCATAAAGGTTAATCAGGCAATCCTGTACCTTAATTTTTTTTTCAGTTAGTCAAACCGCATTTTGGAATGAAAGAAATTGGAATTCGTTTAAAATTATAGCAGTAAAGTTTTAGTTCCCTTTTCTATTCTATTTTATTTTATTTTAAACAGTCGACTTTTAAAGCATTCCTTCTGATCCATCTGAATTTAAAACAGCCGGAAAGAACCACAGTAAAATGTTGCAAAATCATCAGGAATTATGATGTTTTGGGAAAAACAAAATACAGTGATTCTCTAAGGTCACAAATGCTTGAATCATTTTATTTCTGTAGCCCCAAATCAGTTTACTATTTGTATAAAGTTCAAATGAACAGAAAGTCTGTTAAATACCTTATTCCGTGAAAACTCTTTTGTATGGTGGCATAGTGTTTTAGAGCTGGCTTCGATAAAGCGGCAATGCTGGTATTTAGTTTGTACTGTAAAACATAAATTTAGTTCAAAAAGAAGTGCAACTTTTTTATGAAACGGGTAGTTTTTATCAGAGCCGGCTTACAGGTTTTCTTTTACAAACTTTTGGTTATCGAGTGTGAAAGAAATTTACATTGCCAAAATAAGTCCGACCTTTTCTGAAGTCAAGTTTTTAGAACTCTTATTTTGAGTTTAGTAAACTGTATGAATGCAAAGAAAACTAATGTGTCAGTAAATTGTTTGCGAATAGCCGGAAACACAAAGTTTGCATTTATGGCTGTTAAAGGCCACCTCTGTTTGAAAACTTTTACAAAGGATGGCTAAAGTAATGGAGAAGACAATACCAAGTCACCATACAGTTAAAAAGCTTTTTTGTAAATGGCGGAATTACAAGCTGTTAGGCTTTTATCTAAAAGTATAAAGAATTCTCGAATCCTGCTGAGATTTGAAGTTCCTTTTTGGAAGTGCTAATGGCTGAATTGATAGAAATTCGCAAAGTGGTTGATCTAAAAATAACAAACCTCACATCCACAGGAAAATTTGTTAAAAGCAATTCATCAGTGTTGACTTGCTTTGTCCTCTTTATGCGCTCCTCGTTGAGTTTTAATACGTACTCATTTATGTATGATAACCGACAGTTTTGACAGATTCAGTTTAAATCAAAAGGATCATATATTTTTACGGCTTACTTTATACATAGTAAAATTGTTTGTAATTTGTTCCCAAACACTTTTTTGGTTTTGCGCATGTTGGAAACCTTTGGTAGATAGACTCATAGAGATTGTCATCTAAAATTGAATTTCATTGCTCGATAGCTAGCATAGCCTCCTTGCAAACTATTAAGGACTTTAAGAAGCTGGTACAGCTACACCCCAAACAACGTTTACTGAAAACCAGCTTTTTGTTTTTCTCTTTTCTTTCGGTTACTGCGCATTTTTTCGTATTGTACTTTTCACGAGAGAGTGCAAACGACCGAACTGCAGACCCTGGTTGTAAAACAGAACTGATAACGGAACAATTTGTGTATTCACGTTTACGTTCTCCAG
>JAOBYE010618520.1:0-12166 GCA_025403585.1 Parazoanthus swiftii
CCCCTCATCTGCCACCACTCCCTAGGCACTGATTTAGGCCCCCGCAAAGAGCGGTGCTTATTATGCTCACCAATTCAAAAGAACAAAATGAATGATTACTTGATTACTGTTGCAAAAGCTAAGCCCTACTCAGAAACATTTTTGGGGAAAAAATAAACTCGAAGTTAGAGAAACTCGGATCTTTGGTAGCAGTACATGACTTATCATTCTAACAATAAAAAGTTAAGTATTTTAAAACCTGTTCCACTTTGTGTTTGTCGCATTTTCAGTGGATTCTCTAAAACAATGACGTCTTCTTTTATCAAGTTAGGCCGCCTGTGAAAACCCGCAACGCTACCAAAGTTATTGTAATTAAAAACAAAAGGAGCTGATTACTCGCACCAACGTTTAAGACCCTAATCATAAATCTTTTTTTAAAAGGAACTGAAGAGAAACTTTATGATGTTTAGGAGCTCGACAAAGCTTTTTATCTAATAGAAATCAAGATATTCGTGTTGAAAAATGATCTTTTGATTTATTCAAATCAGGTCGCCTGTGAAATCAAAAAAGCTTTTCAAAGAACAAAAGAAAAGATATTCAAGAACTTGCTCGAAAGAAATCGACTTGGCTTTTTTACACGGAAGAGTTTAAAGTTTATTTAGTTTAGTTTGAAGTTTATTTTTTTTACCACAAGGTATTACAAGGGATTTTACTAAATAAAAGACGGAGGACCATTAAAACTATAAAGCTTATACGAGATGGCCCTCCTCGATAAGGAAAAAATATGAGTTAGAAAAAGAAATGTCATGGCATAGGTATAATATCTAATCAGTAAACTATAAACTGAAAAATGTTTTAATCAAATAAGAAAGACAAATAAACAAGAACACATACACATACATTGAGCAAAAACAAGAGGGACGAAATACTGTATGTTGGTAATATATTAAATTAATTATCAGTAAGAAAGGTTTTAAGTTGCTTCATAAAGACGATAAAGAAATAGAAGTTTGAATATTTCTGTTTAACGAATTGAAAAATTTTGACCCTTGATACCTTAGCCCAAATTTCTTAATATTGGTTCTGCATTTTGGAATATGAAAAAGAGACGCGTTTCTTGTATTATAACTATGGATTTTAACATAGCAAAACATATTATTGAAGGTTTGGGGTAATAAGCCTACCTTGAACTGGTACAAAAATTTGCCAATATGCAGTAGATATATATTATTAAACTTAACAATTTTCAGGTCTTTAAATATCGGGTCTGTATGAGCAAGAAAGGGTTGGCCTGAAATAATTCTAACTGCTCTATTCTGAAGCAGAAGTAAACGATCGAGATTAGATGGGTAAGTTGACCCCCAAACACTGATACAGTATTGAAAATACGGGTAAATGAGTGAATAATAAAGAGTGAGTAGTGAGCACCTAGAAAGGCAAAAACTTGCTTTGTATAAAATTCCAACTGATTTGGATACTTTCCGGGCAACATTTGAAATATGTGGAATCCAAGTGAGATGTTCATCTAAAATGACACATACGTACAGAGAAAAATAGTTTCATTGACTCGAGAGATAACTTGATTGCTAATGCACACTTCAAGGTCAAGTGTTTGCCTTTTTTACGTCGGACTAAATATCATGTAACTAGACTTTTCAATATTTACCGATAATTTGTTTGCTAAGAACCAGTTGTTAAGTTTACCCAGTTCTTCATTGACTATTGATTCTAATGTGTTTATGTCTTTATGAGTGAAAAAAATATTATCATCATCGGCAAATAATATCATATCTAAGATGGCCGAGACATTACATAAGTCGTTAATATAAATTAAGAATAGTAAAGGTCCGAGTGCAGAGCCCTGTGGGACACCGCACTTAACCTGCTTACGAGATGAGCAATAGCCTTTGTATTCAACAAATTGTTCTCTTTCCGTAAGATAACTTTCAAACCATTTAAGTGAAACTCCACGCACACCGTAATGCTGAAGTTTTGCTAGCAAAATTTTATGGTTCACTGTGTCAAATGCCTTAGATAGATCAATAAACACACCTATTTTTAGCTCTTTGTTATCAATAGCAGTTGATAGTTTATCATATAAGTGTATGAGAGCATGGGCTGTCGAATGATGCTTTCGAAAACTAAGTGAGTTAAGTGTTTAATCAAGTGGCTAAAAATTTGGATCCCCCGGTCCAAACCTGCTAGCAGAGAACGTCCCTCTCCGCGGATTTGGACCCCCTCGCTTTAGTGCTTCAAAATGACTTGTATTTCAAGGTCCTTTATATAAGTTGATTGATTAATATTGTATTTAATATTTTGTTAGCTACACTGTAGTAAATTTTAAAATTTTGAAAAGAAAACGAGCTTTCGATCCGAAGGGTCCTCGTCAGTTCTGATGCGTCTTTCAATGTCGTAAACCCTTATGCCGAGTAGTTGAGAATATGGCAAATATAATCATATACATCTTTATTTTTAAAACTGTCAAGTGTGAAATGTCTTGGTCCTGCATTGGACAGTTATCACTCGGCAATTTCTGATAGTGAATTTGCGAGAACAAACTTAAAAACGCGCCTTTGTCTTATACACAATCAAACCTAGCAATGGATATTGAGTCTGCGACCCTTGACTCTGTATTGTCTTTCAGTTTCAAAAAAATATAAAGGCTTCATGCAATTCACCCCACTCACCGCTGCAGAGACTAAACGCGCCGATTTCCACGTGCACAATACAATGGAAACTAACTGTATTGTCTTGCAAAAATAACCATGGATAGTAGTAACAGTTTAACATTTTGGGGTTCAAATCCGCTGTTACATCGACTAACTAACTCACCTTGTTAAATTTGACGTTAGTTAAGAGCAACCGAGGCCGGGTAGATGAATTAAGCATTATATAGTCTTTTATTTACCAAAATATCGTTTCGTAACTTTTAGGTAGTTCATTGGTTGCATGTTTCATGGTGTGGAAACCTCCTTAAATTGTTGCAATTATGAATTTCATTTGAGAGGCTATTTTCATCAAGGAACCACAAACTTGCAGTCAGCAGGAAGTCGATGTCTTAGTCTAGACATATCTGGTTTTGGTTGTTGCCCAAACGCCGCATGTGCAGAGAACAGATATCGCAAAGTTGTTACATTTTCACCTTGTTCCTTCGTCATCTAGAACCTTCAAGGCTGTCAATCGGTTTTTCTTTCATTTTCTCCAAAACGAAAACGACATCTCGACAAACGGACTTTAGCGTCATTAACTATTCAATAAGGATTAGTAGTGGACGGAATACAAGCAAAACTAAATTTCAAGCATGGCCACGGACTTTAAGTTTTGTCTGATTTTTACAGAGACGCTCTCTTAAGCTGAACCTAACACAACAATGGGCGGTGATACTGCGATGTTCCTTTGTACTGGTATCCCGATAAAAGTGAAGGAGCCGAGGCTCATGGGATTGATTCTGGGACCCGAATCTAGTCTCTCTCCTTGCAGTAGAGGAGTCGAGGCTCATGAGATTGGTGCTGAGGTCCGAGCCTAGTCTCCTTGCAAAAAAAATATCACTTGTCTGTGAGATAAGGCCAGAGATGTGGCGTTGTCGTGGCAACAACGTGAATTCACCGAGAGTTTATCACAGTAATATGTAAGACAAAGTCAGAAAATGTAGCAATTAAAGTGTTCGGGCGTATACTAGGAGTCACGGGTTGCCCTTCACCATCCAGATAAAACGAATTGTGTACAACTGGTGATAAATCAACAAAGATGTCCATAATTCCCTGGCACCCTTCGACTGGCTATCTATCTCTTTACTGAAAAACTGGTTTGCACTACAAGAGGCACTTTACAGTTGTGTGTCACTTTCAAGCGCTAATAATCACTTGCATGTTACAATTCTCATCAGTTCTTTTCTAAAGGGTTTACTCATTGCCGTATAAATTATGGGATTGATAAAGCAACTCGTATATACAGGGATCGTCCAGTAAAGGTTGCTGTAGATCAATGAGTGACCATCCAGGGCGCCGAACACGTACAAAGATGTAGACAAAAATGCTGGCAACCAACACGCACAAAACCCAAACAGAACTGCAACAAACAACTTGGTAATTTTCGCTTCCTCAATTCCGTGTGCGGAATTGCCTTTTTTCAAACTGGAAGTAATAGTTGCGTTGTGATTTATTATTTTTCGAAATACCTTAAAGTACGAAAAGGGAATAACTGTTCCACAAGGAATCAGGTACAGTGCAAGGAGTACAGCTACATATGTTATGGATGGCACAGTGTCACAGTGCGCAACACAAATTGCTGGATTCCCGTCGACTTGCTTGAAGTCGATACCTATTAGAGGAAATCCTACGCCAACAAGACCAGCCGTGGTAAACCAGGAACAAACACACATCGTTACAACGCGTGCCTTCGTATAAACAAGTGGATATGATACGGCTCTCACTACACGCACATAGCGATTATAGGCTATCAAAATTAGGGTTTGAAGCGACACACCGGAAAGAATATAACCGACTATTACAAAGACCTGACAACCAAGCGAGCCAAAGCTCCACTTGTCTTTAATGGATGACCCGGAGCTGAATGGCATAACGAGTACTGACATCAAGACATCACTTAAACCCAGGTTTATGACGAAAATATTAGTTATTGTTTGGAGTCTTTTGTTTCTGTAGATAGCACGTAGAACGAATAGGTTGCCCAGTAATGAGAGAATGTTCACAAAAGTTAGTAAGCATGAATCCACAGTAACAACAATTGTGTTTCTTCTGGTCACAGCAAAGGCGGTAGTGTTGTAGATATACGAATAGTTGCCCATTACTGCCCTCTTCCTCGTCAGTTTCCCTTTAGTCTAAGATTTCGTGTTTGAAACGAATCCAGACAAAGCAAATGTTCTTTGACTGAAATTTTTCCACATCCCTGAGAACGAAAAACGAACACAGATGTAATTGATTAATTTTGCAGTATTCCTAGACATCTAACAAAGTGCTGTAAAGATGTAGGCACAAGACTTCGAAAGAATTGCTGACAATAGATAACTTGTACTTATTTTTTTCGGGCTGGAAGTGGAATTCATGAATCATAGTTTTAAAATAATGCTTTGCCGGTGTTCGTAACTTTGGGAGTCACTAAGTTATCATACGGGTAAAAGTAAAAAAAGAAAAGAAGCGTGAATCTTTATTGTTAAAACTTGCATTATTGAGGGAAAATGAAAAAATTTAATCAGAATAATTCCGCTTTCAGCCCCAATTCTTTCCTCGACTGAACTCAACTTTTTGAAGATTAAAAGCTATCAACATGTTAGAGGGAATAAGCAATTCGTATGAAAGCTCTTTTCCAGAAAGCAGGTGTGTATAACACTGAGTTATAACCAACAATGAGAAAAAAAGGAGAAGGCAGTTGTTTGCGCGGCTTTTTTCATTCAACAAAATACCTTGTATGTGTAAGAAGTGCGAACGTCGTAAGCAATAGCATTATTTGTGTCATGCAGATTAAAAACTAATAAGTGCAATTGATTAATTGATTTCGTAATTTAAAAGTTGCGCCTGATTGGCCAACTGAAATTGAAATCACAGCTTGTACAAAAAGAATTTCAAAGAAAATGTCTTCGTTTATATTTAGCTTTTTCTTATAGAATGATGAACTCCTACAAACAATTAAGATGATGACTCGTACAATGTTGTTTTTCCAAATACTTATCAAGTTGTAGAAAAAAAACTTCCAGTTTAATTTATTAAAGGAAAGAGCCAGAATCAATATTTACAGAAATCTGAAAGGAAAGACAGGTTAGATGACGGCTCTGGCATTACAAAATATTACTTATGCAAATAGAAGAGATTAGAACCTATGTTGTGAGAAAATGTTAAGAGTTGTCTTTTTTGTTGTCCTTGCCGAACAAAATCAAAAAAATGGGACACTAGCAACATTTTACTAACACAGAACAGCTAAATTTTTCCAAAATACTTAAAGACGATATTTTTGTTTGTAAATATTTCATTCAAGTTGTTAAAGTTAGCGACAAAACGATATTGTGAGTTCTATGGTAATAATAGCTATATATGAGAAAACACTTGCGTTTTGCCACAAAAATATGGAAGATGTTTATTTAAAAATTATAGAATTTGCGAAAAACTTAACTAGGAAACAGAGTATTTTATAAGAAATATTCGTAATAAAACTACTCATTAAACATACTGTGAAAAATGGAGTGATGTACTGAAACGGCCTGACAACTGTTGTGTTATAATGGCTTTTTGAATAGTTCTGATGAGCGATTAAATTTGTAAACGTGAAGACCGTACTATGCCCTAACCAAAATAGAAATCGTTTACTAATTGCGCTTACAACATATGCGTTCCGACTAAGTTTGTTATTTTGCTTGTAAATTTATCTAAAATTTACACCATAGGGACTCCTTCGATCTTACCTTTCAATTACATCTGGAACGGCAACCCTTCTGATCCGTCGATCATTTGCCTTTCAGACGAACTGTTCACACTTAACCAGTGTGCGTTTGCTTTCGCGTTAAACGAATCGTTTCAAATATCCTGGATAGAGTTTTGCCACTGATAGTTTTGGAAGAAATTACAGTAACTCCAGAATGTAAAAAAACAATTTAATTTACGGATGACGTTTAATTCCGCCTCCCAGGACAGTATTGTATGACACTGTGTGGGCGGCACACTTGCTCCCTGCGCGACCGAACCTCTTACGTCAAGAGCAGAACGAACGTGAACAATTACTATTCGCAGACATTCTACGGAATAACTGACCCTTATTATGCAGTTCTTATTCCCGGGAACCTCGTTTGCATGACCCGCTTAAACAATAGCAATGGGGTACACTGAGGGCAAAATGGCGGCTGCACGCAAAAGGGAATGCTTCATTACTGCGAGCTGGTTCATTTCGCCTGCACTATTTTTGAGAAATCAACTCATTTGGTCAGCGAGTGTAAAGGTAAAACTATATGTTCTAATAGTAATATCAATTGGCGATCGATGGTTTCGAGTGCCAAAACAAATTCGGTTTGTTAAAGAAGAGTTAAAGTCAGAAGACCGTCTTCTGACCGCTTCAGTTCAGTAATTTTGATCAGGTAGTCCTTAAGGGGATCCAGTGCTAATATTCACGGTAGAGTTTTAAAATGTACATACTCAACTGTTAGTGTGAGATTTTAACCGAGCGAGAGAGCTGTCAATGATACAACACGTGCACTCGAATTCTCAACAAAGAGTCAAACCATTAAGATTGAAACAAAAAAATATTGCAGAAACGGCTGTATTCAGATAAAAGGTTTGTAGTAGAAATATGTTTAGCAATATTTAGAGGTTTTGTTTCTGGACTTTTACTACTATCACCGCGAAAGAAAGTGAGGTATCATACGATATCGTTCATACTGTCTAGCGCATGTAGCGCAATACAAGATCGTTGTTGCTCTCTTGCTCGGTTGATACCGAGTTTCTTATTTCCCACACTAACAATTGATTACATAATGCACTTTTCCCGATGATGAACTTCAGCCTTTTCGGTGTCGATCTCTTGTCTCTCGGCGTTGCATTCGTCCGTCAGATCATGGGATGGGTGACATTACACCATTTAATTGTAAATTTTTCTTGAACGGAGAATCTTCATCAGAAGTATGAGAAGATAGCGACTGCCGCTAGTCCACCGTTTTGTTTTGCTTTGATTTCATGTCATCAGTGGCTAAACGTCAGAGTCTAAATAGTTAATTTAAATATATTCTAAATTATAAGAAATTTCCTAAAACTTTATACAATCTTTAAAAATTATAACAGCTCAAAAAAGCTTGACATATTTGGTGTTCTTCAGTTTAGCTCTTTAAACAGGTTACAAACTTTGCAACTGAAAAAGGAGACAAGAGTACGCCAGTAACAAAACAGACATACTAAAATGTGTTTTTAATTTAACGTTTTTATAGGTACAGTGGTGCATAATTACACTAATGCACCTGTCAATGTAAACCCCCACCCCACCCCCACCCCGGGGAAGTATGGGGCATTAGCCATCAAGCAAAACCAAACTGTGATAATACCCCGCATACAAGGGCCTTTAATGCTGTCTAACCCCCTACCAAACGTGAACAAGTTCCCCCCAAATAGATCAGTATATCGAACTGCAACAGATCTGAGGAATTATGGTCCGATTAATTGCATTTAACCAAACAAAGCACTAATCCCCCACCCCTGCGGGCAAAGCAAAAGCACTAATGTGCATAAATCCCCCACCGCACCGGATAAAACAGCAAGCCAAAGCCCCAATCAACCCCCAGCTATGCCCCGTGCTTCCCCGGGGTGGAGGCAGAGGTGGAGGTTTACATTGATAGGTGCATAATAGAATATTAAATCTCCGCAATTGCTCACAAGCTGAGGCCACCGGAGGAACCGCCGCGTCACAGATAATGAAAAAGTAAACATTTATATCCCTAAAAATAACTTTCAACTGCAACAGAAATATCTCAACAAATAGCTTAAGGTTTGAAGTCTCATTTCAGATCTTACGATACCATTACTTTTACTTTCGATTTTTATAACCATTATGGTAATTATTATTATTATTATTATTATTATTATTATTATTATCATCATTATTATTATTATTATTATTATTATTATTATTATTATTGTTATTATTATTATTTGTTACTGTTTAGTATATTATAATACTTTATAAAATATAGCAGATATAACGCGCCTTCTGATTGGCTATGCAGCGTGCTTTATTATTGTACATAGGCACTGTGCAGCGTGCTTTATAACCTTTGGAATTCTTTTTCAAAATGGAGGAAGCTGACGAATTGCCAAATTGTTGCCATGTTTTGGTTTTAATTTGACTTTTCAGTAAAAAATAGTTTTTACAGTGATTTAAGATTTAGAGTGGCATGGTACGCGCGACATGCCAAGCTTCCTGTGAAATGCAGGAAATTATCAACTTTTGGCGCCAAATGTTGGCGGGGTGGCGCCACCGTCGTCTGTTCAGTTTCATTTTGAAGATTGAAGAAGAAACAAAAGTAATTCAGCCGGTTTAAAGAGTACTGAGCATGGATGAAGTGCTCACTGACAATAAGAAGCATAAAATCTCCAACTGTTTTTGAAGCTTGCAATTGCCGCAATTGATGAAGGGAAACACATACATCTTGGAAGGCTTGAATCCCGTACTTCAACAACTTGATTTACACAAACACTTTGAGTGTAGCTACTCGAAATTTTGTTTGGTACAAACACAGAGGAAGTGTGTAGTATATTCTGAACTTGAACTGAAAGCTCGAAACTGAGGATTATTCGCTGCACCGAAATTTACAGAAGATGTTAATGTTTTGCAAGGAGGAGGTCCGACGAGACGGCTCTCAACAGTTGAAACTAATAACACTACTACAAACAAGCAGACGGCAGCATATTATATATTGGTGTTAACCTATCTTTCTTTTTTTCGAGCAGCTAATTTGAATGCTTTCCATGCTCTTGTTAAACTAGAAATGTTAGTTTCCGATCTAAATAAACCGTTTTGAACCAAACTTTATTTGAAAACTTCATCAAAACGATTTTATATTGAAATTGTTGCTACCAGTGGCTTTGAAAAGTACATGACTACATGTAAGAACGTTTGCTTGCTTTTCCGCGCGTTTATTTATTTGGCTTATTTTATAAAAGAAAAAGAAAACTCGCCAGCGTGCTATTTTCAGTTATGTAAGCACTTGTGAATTTTTTTAAAGTTCACTCAAGTAGTGCCTAGAGCTCGTGTTCCTAGTGAACCGTTCAGGGCCGTAGCAAGGGGTAGGACCGGGGGGCCGTGCCCCCCCCCCAGTTTTTTTCCAAGCAAATGTGTCTAATGTGATCAAGATCAAAAAATTGCTCCAATTTTGAGAAAAACTTGACATATTTTACTAGTTTTGGACACTTTGATTTTGTTTTAAATGGCGTTTAAAACCCAGGAAACACGTTTTCAGACAAGCTAATTTTCAAAATTTCCCGGGGGAACTCGCCCCCGGACCCCCTAAAAGGCTCACACCATCGGCTCTTGGCGGTGCCCCCTAGTTTCCAAAGCTTGCTAAGGTCCCGAACTTAAGAAATCACGCGTGCTTATAGGCCTTTTCACGCTAGGATCGTAAGTAGGTCCAAAGTAGGCCCACATCGTACTTTGACCCTACTTTGTGTGTGAATGGAGATATAGTAGGCCTAAAGTATGATACTTTAAAGTAGGCATCATTAAAAGAGCCGCATCCTACTTCAAAGACTAATCGGACCAGTCTTACGATCCTATTTTCACACCTTCAGATCAGACAAGCAATTAAAGCTTGTCAACTTTTGGTAAATATGCAATTGGATAACCACCACACTGCCATCCTCGGAGACCCAGGGGCAGTCAGTCAGGCGACCTGACAGACCGCCCCTGGGTCTCCGTGGATGCCACACTGCCAGCTGGTTGCATTCCAACGTGAAGCTGTTGTACTCTGTAATTAAGTCCATTGTTTTGTAACGTTCTCGTTGACGTTCCCGTTCTCTGAGAACTCGGAATGGTATTTTTTTGACAAGTAATTACATATAAGTAACACGTTTAAATTGCCGGTGTGAATAGGTTTTTGTAAAGCAAACAACACGTCCAAAAGTAGGATGGAGGGAACAACCTACTTTAGATCTACTTTCGATTCTAGTGTGAAAAGGCCTATATGACTATACACAGCACGCGGACTCTTTTCCATTTCTATAATACAATATATACTACACTACAATACACTAAACTTTACTATGCAATATATTACAACTTATCATGTCATAAATTATATTATATTACGTTACATTACATTATATTACATTACATTACAACCATTATATTATATTACATTATATTATGCTTTGGGGTCAGTTTTCATTATACTTTTGTCTTGCCAAACTTAACTAATATTTAAAAAGCTGTCGTTTCCGGGGCTCATTAAGCTCGGTGTTTAGCCACTGTTCTGGGACGAGCCCGCGATTAACTCGTCTGAGAGAATCGCAGGCTCATCCCAGAACATCTTATGGATACCGGTCTACGTAATCGGCGGTCATAGAAACGGTAATCTGTATTGATAATGATAAATTTTTGTTTGTTCCCCGTAGCGCTTAGACACCCAATTATAACTAGTACTAGTAATTGTAAAATGATAACAATGCTAATGGCCTTCTTACGTATTAGTTTGAGAAAGTCCGTAGTAATTTGCTCTGCAATAAAACTAGGCAAAGGAATTTCTGTAGGAGGTAGAGAGATGTTAGCATTCGACTAGTGTGTTTTGTTTAGATACAAGATGGTAGTGGTGTTTCTGCATCTCCCACGCAGGTAAGAATCGCTTTCAATGACGTCATCGCTTGTTAGAGTAGTAAATATTCACACAAAGGAACACTGTTGAGTCAACTGAAATAACAGATTTGGAATATTCTAAATCAGATAATTATAAACAATGGCGACTGGATCACAGCCTCGGGAATTTGAGTCGGATGTTGAAAAGGAAAGCGTTCTTCTGTGTTCAGAAAAACTTGTGGACTTGCTCAGCATGCGAAAGAAACAGTATTATGCTGCGCTTGTTGTGCTCATCAACCGCACAAAAGAAACTATTTCATGGCTGGAGAAGCATTTTTCTCGACATATTAACACGTTTGCTTTCGGACGAACGCACGTGTTCCGGAAAAGAAAGAAGGAAATGGAAAACTCAGAGTATGAGGGATTCGACCCAGTGGACCCAAGTACATGGGATTTGCAGGGAATTGTCTCTGATTGGAACGCAACATACAAGCCGAAAGGTTATGATGGCTTGGTTCTGCTGTGTGTTGTAACCAAACAGTGTGTTCCGAGACAAGCGAAGAAGGGGCGCTTTTGCTATGATCATCAAGGTTATTCTTTTGCTCTTGAACAGGGTTTGAAACAACATTTTTTATTTGCGGAAGGCGAATGTCGAATTTTAAACGATTTAATGCCCGTGAATCACTTCCGTGGAGGGACTGCAGTGGGATATGTACTTTATATCGCCTATATGTACGATACGTCTGGTTTGAACAATACTCCACATTGTGTTCCATTCATCAGAAACGAAAGAGCAGTCGGGCAAGCGAGCCAGAACAACAACTTCGATTCTAGATAGACGTCAAACTATGCTTAAGGCAAGCACAGCTGCCAATACGAAAAACTAGAATAAAAATGCAATTTTTTTAGT
>JAOBYE010618741.1:0-10681 GCA_025403585.1 Parazoanthus swiftii
TTATTTATTCCTTTATTTATTTATTCCTTTATTTATTTATTCCTTTATTTATTTATTCCTTTATTTATTTATTCCTTAATTTATTTATTTATTTATTTATTTATTTATTTATTTATTCCTTTATTTATTTATTCCTTTATTTATTTATTTATTTATTTTATTTGTTTAATGCACAAAACAAAAGGACACAAGTTTTAGCACCTGAACCCTCCCAATACATTGAGGGAAAGGAAAATCTCGTCAAAATTACACCCTAAATTATATAGTCAAAACAAGAACAAGAATTAGCAATTAGAACAGACGGTACAGACATTCGAACCACGGCACTTGGCACAAATTAATATATAAGTACAGATGTTATCTTGATAAAAACAGGGTTCAGGCTATAAAAGAAAGAGCCTTGACCAGTTTTTCCTTGATGGAACAAAGTGATAAAGCCGGTTGATGAACACTCAGTTTTCCATGCTATGAACAGTGTACCACATTTGTTATGACTAATGTCCAGATCCATTTACAGGTACTGGATGCACGAGACCCATTGGGGACACGATCCAAGTATATTGAACAATACATGGCCAAGGAAAAAGTGCACAAACATCTCATTTTTGTACTCAATAAGTGTGATTTGGTACCAACTTGGGTTACAGTAAGTCGAACATGAACTGCTTGACTTAATTTTCGCAATGACTAGCGACTAAAGAGATGTACTGTTGTACAGTGGAACCCCGATATAACGATGAAAATTCTATGTCCCGGCAAAGGTTACAACAAAATGTATGAGACAGAACCCCGATATAACGATCTTGGACATAGTGATAACTTCGATATAACGATGCGAACCTGACACACCAAACGTAAAATTGTTCCCGATATAACGATATTATTAGTTCATATAGTCTCCAAAGTGCCAACACAGGATATCAATAACAAAGATTTATTGAAATATTATTCAACTATTCTGTCAACAACTCTTTATGATGATATACGAGTTCTAAGCCGTCTCTTTATCCATGTTCATGTTAAGTTTACCCCGACATAATGATATTTTCGGCCATTTCACAGCCATATCGTTGTATCGGGAGTTTCGATATAACGATACCCCGATATAACGATATAATTTTACTGCCCCCTTGGCATATCGTTATATCGGGGTTCCACTGTAGTAGTGCTTAGAGAAAAACTGAGAAGACAGGTCTACACTGTACATTGTTACTCACCGGAAACGCTTGCGCTGACTCCCAATCAAATTGCACCATTTCTATCACGTGCAAGCCTTATATTTCGCGGTATTGGACACTCGATATTAGGCCTGCACGTGGTCGAAATGGCGTAATTTGATTGGATGTCAAAGCATTGAAATGGCTTCTCTTTCACGTGATATCTGCGATGTCCACACTATTCACTCACTGCGCGTCTTTCAAATCCTCATTCAAGCCCGGGCTTTCAATGAAAGTTTTAGCGAAAAGTGTTATTCGCAACAGCCATTTGGAAACAGCGATTTTATTCTTCTGTACTTGTTGGATTTAGCCTTGTGCATTGTGACAAATAGCTACCAATAAGTTTATAATATTTGGATAGTTATTCATTCATGTTCTACACGTAAACTAATTGGTTATGTTACATTCTCTTCCCCCTGCCTGCCTTTGAGTGCTAACTGCTTCAAGTTTGTGGGGGAAAATAAGTGCACTTCGGTTTTAGTGTCTTCAGTTTTTATAGTTTGGAAACGATATGGCTAATGCAAGAACAACAGAACAACCATGCAAACACAAGCGTAGAGTATGAATGCTTGTTTGTTTTTCAATATACAGCAAAGATGGGTGACGCTGTTGTCAGCAGAATTCCCCACACTTGCGTTCCACGCATCCATCACCAACCCTTTTGGAAAAGGAGCGCTAATCAACCTGTTGAGACAATTTGGAAAGGTTGGTGCTTGGTTGGATTTTCCATATCTAGAAGTCTCTACATGCAGTTGTTGCTTTTTCGTATTCGTTTTTCTCGCATAAGAGCCGAAGGGCTGATATTAGCCAGGATTTGTACACGAGTGTACGAGACGTACCAGACCAACAATAAATATACATTAAAATTGCTATCCGGTATGACGAATTTTAAAAGTTCCGAAAGGTTTGTCTTTGACAAACACCATTGAAAAACCCTAAAGTTGTTGTTGTTATTATTGTTACTGCTTTAAAGATGTTTCGAGTAAATAGCTTTATTTCGCCTCAGGTAATTTAACAGATTGCTTGATTAAAAACATTGCTTGCGAAACATTCTGATATTCTTTTCGAATTATTATTCTGTAGAGCAATGAATTAATATATCTCCAAACTATTATTAAAGTTATCATAAACTACTGCATCAGTATATTGGGTTTTTTTTAAGTTGCAGTTATCAATCTTATGTTTCTTTGCCATTCCATCATTGAGACCATTTTTTATGAGCTCGAGTCAATATATATATATAAATATATGTATGGATTCGCTCAAATTGCCAGATGAGTGTGGCCATCTCTTGACCATACGAAACAGGTCTGTAGCAATAAAAGCGAATTACTTCTGAAGCCTGGAACTACATTAACTGCATAATATATGTATATTTACCAAAACATTCAGCACTGTTAAAAGGAGAGTATTGCGGACCTCGAGAAAAAGTGTCAATGAACCATAAATCATGAGTGAATAAGCTGGATTCCAAAACTATTCTCTTCAATTGTGTGATTCAGATATACGGCTAGTGTCACAAAACATAACATTTATTGGGCCATTTGAAATGTTTAAATACGTAAACTTTTCCCTAATCCCGTCGTGTTGTAAAGTCCAAAAATCCAAAAAACCAAAACCCAACCCTAATGTCACTCTTAAATTTAAGACCCTAAACCTCACTTAACCTTAAAAATCTAAGGTCAACCGTAACCTTTTTTCACCGACTCATGAATTCATCACCGTTTTCTACCTAATCTAGCTTCATGGGGACAAAAAACAGATAAGGTAGGCACTTTGCTTGTATTTATTGTTCGGGGGTTTTTTTGTAGCATCTTGTCTTATTTGGTTTAAACTACAGTGAAACCTGCGTACAAGAACCTGTTTTTTCAGTAAGCCTAAACAGGTTCTCAAATAAATGGTACTTAAAGTGAAATTAGGCTACCAAGGTTCTTATAATAGGTTCTTATATATTCATATAAAACTCATGACAGATTTACTGGAATCGTAAACACATTACATGTGTTCACAGTAAAGCACTTTGGCTTGAAAAAAAGTGTTATACAGGTGACTTTTAATACATAAGCAGATGATGATCTTTATTTAACAGATTCTGTACTTACACTCTTATGGCAACTCCACTGATAATAACCTACTTGATTTAAAATTTTAGCCTAAAAAAGTTCTTATGTGTGTGACTGTGGGGAGGGGAGGTGGGGGGACTTAAATTGAAAAATTTGGCCTAACAGGTTCTTAAAATCCAGGTTCTTATACAATGTACGCGGGTTTTCACTGTAGCGCAGGAGCACAGTAGACGTGTTTTATTTATTTCTGTCCCATTGCAGTGTTGGTCTTATCGGTTATCCAAACGTGGGCAAGAGCTCAATCATCAACACGCTAAGATCAAAAAAGGTGTGCAGCGTGGCCCCCATTGCAGGCGAAACTAAGGTAGGCTCTTCGTTTTGAGTTACCAAGGGCTTGTAACAGCCATATGTATAAAAACTTGTTTAACTGGTTTTGCTACTACCGGTATACAAAATAACCTCCAGAATAAATATCGCGAAGCGCGCGGACCATGAAAACAAGGAAGGAAAAAACGAGGATCCATCCATAACTTGCCGTACGGACCGAGCAAGCGAGGCTAATAAGAAGTTTATTATATGGCTTTATTGATCATATGAAGCAAGTGAGGTTGTAAATGACAGCTGCTCTAGAAGCAGAGGTCCGTACGGCTACTT
Source organism: Parazoanthus swiftii (assembly GCA_025403585.1). Classification (NCBI taxonomy): domain Eukaryota; kingdom Metazoa; phylum Cnidaria; class Anthozoa; order Zoantharia; family Parazoanthidae; genus Parazoanthus; species Parazoanthus swiftii. The sequence goes on from JAOBYE010618741.1 coordinate 3,935, forward strand.
ACGGACCTGAAATTGACCAATCACAGCACGCAAAAATCAGTCAGCCATATAATAAGAGTGTTTATTATACAACTACTGTCCGTGGAGTACAAAAAAGGTGTTTCGGCCTGGAACGAGTACAAATATCACGGGTACAAATATTCAAATTCTCATTTCTTCTCTACATGCGTTTCGTATTAGTAAGTTGGGAGAATTTTGCACTAAATTTCTTAAACTGACTTTGATTCGTTTCAAGGTTTGGCAATACGTGACGCTTATGCGGCGAATCTATCTGATTGACTGCCCTGGAGTGGTTTACCCGACGGGAGACACAGAGAGTGAGATTGTGCTGAAGGGCGTGGTAAGGTGCCATTTGAAAACTTGTGGTTTAAAACTAGGAAGTGTGTCACCGTGAAAGTTTAAAACTCAAGACGTATTTTGTAGTTGTGACATGGATAATCACTTAATTTTTTGGAAGGTCGCATACAGTTCCAAAATGTCTTTTTTGGGCTGAAATTTTTTTTTATTTTCTGTTTCGTCTAAACAAAGAAGTTTTTAATATTTTAGTAAATAGATCGATCAAGTCCGTTGAATCCAAATCTGCCAGCGTGGAATAGAATACCAGTTATACAGAAAACAGATTTACCCCTGTTTGTTATATTGGTTATTGGAAAATGTGACATTATGAACAGCGATACTTATGCAAGAGTTTCTCGCCCACCTTGTCAGCCTAATACATCAGAGGTTTTTCATTAATTACTCAAATTTGTTTCAGAATCAGATATGTCGTTAGTGTAAACCAAAACTCAAAATATGCCGAGATAAATGTAGAATGACAGTCATATGTTAGTATTCAGGCAGATAACATATAAACGACTGGGTAAATTCTGGTGAAAATTTAGGTACACCAATTAAATTCTTTTTAGGTGCGAGTGGAGAACATCAAGGATCCGTCCGACCACATTCCAGCCGTACTTGAGCGAGTCAAACATGACTACCTCGCCAAGACATACAGGGTCACTTCGTGGACAGACGCCGCTGACTTCTTAGAACAGCTGGCCCAAAAGGCCGGCAGACTCCTCAAGGTAAACCGACTTTAACTTTGTCTAAAATATTTAACTTTTAATTGTTGTAATTAATCATTAACTATTTTCCATTTGGCTTATTTTTGATAAGTCCATAAGAACGCTACCGTTGTTGACATTTAAAACTTTGGTAAATGTGATCGAATTCCTTAAGTTTTGTTTTGGAAAATTGTCATCAAGTGATACATTATAACTGACACAGACAGCCCAGGTTTGAACGGACTGCAGTTTACTTGACTGTGTACGTGATTAAGCGTAATACCAGTTGTTACAGTAATCAATGCAGCTTCTAACAATAATATGTTCTAACAGTCTAGCCGAATCTGTTGGGAGATAGTTTCCAATCTGTCTTGCGTTTTGTGAGTGGAAAAATGGAGCACTGCATTAAATTGCCTTCCTGACTTAGAAACCAGCAACCAAGATATATTATTTATAATTATATAGGTGTGATATTAGTACTTCAAATAGTGAGATGCTCGATGCTTACCGTTTGGGCAATTCTGGATGACTTCCAGTTTCAACCAAAGATATGATATTAACTTGTGAAAAAGGAAAATACAGTTAACTGTTTGTTCAACCATAAATATAATTTAGGCGCTTCTTATTCAAAACACATTTCAACCTTTCCAGGGTGGCGAACCAGATGTGAATACAGTAGCAAAGATGATTCTCAACGATTTCCAGAGAGGGAAGCTCCCTTACTTTGTGACACCGCCGAAAAAGGTATGACGTAAAAGATTTAACTCGAGAAAATTCACGGGAACAAACTTGGATAGTTTTCTTTTTGGTTTTCCTATCATCCATATTCTCGGTCATTTATCTTCTTGACCCTGTTTCTGTTGAAAAAAACTCAACTTACTTATGTATATTTAGGTTTCGAGATTTGCGCAACCTCTTGGAACCGTTTCAGCTCTTATGGTTCCCCAAGTATATTAACAGAAGTTGTACGTGTGTCATTTAGTCTTCGTTCCTTCTACAAGTTTTCAAATAATGAAAATATCAGTATAAGAATGAACACTGATTTAAGAAATCATTTTTTGTGACAGTAATCAGTAATGTTGCCGATAATAGCTATTGCTTTCATTTCTGTTCTATATTTTAGGATGGTAACCCACAAAAAGGAGTAAAAGATTTCAGTAAAGCGGAAAAGCGCGCATCACTTATACCTCCACTAGCGGATAGTTTTGTTAAAGCGAAAGATGTTACAGCAACTGAAACAAAAGGCGAAGGAAACAAAGACAACTCCTCCTTCGATGGAAGTGCAGTTCCACCTGGTGAAACGGAACCTTCTAAAGAGCACAAAGAAAGCTCCGAAACTGAAACAAATTTGACAAAAGAAAACAAAAAACAAAACGACGACCATACAGTGACTGGTGAAGCCATCAGGTTGCACGTGAGGCAAAACTTCAGTGAAATCTCTGTGGAGCCTGAATTTGAAGGTGAAGACGTTCAGCCGCTGGCCGAAATAAGTGAAGACGAGGACGAGCAATCTTCAGGAAGCGAAGTCGATGACGATGATGATGATGATGTTAATGGAAGTAAGGTGTCTGAAGCAGATGTGATGGAAGGGGTTGCAGAAGAAAAAGCAAAGAGGTACAGAGATATTTCCTTCAAAACTAACTGTACATTGTTATACGGCTTATCCCATCTTATCCTTCTAAATGTGCAAGATCCTTACAAAATCCTTGCATTACAAAAAATATGGTTTTCTCCAAATGCCTGTTAGCAAAATGTCTTTTATTGGCTTTAATTCAGTTGTAAATCCTTGGATTTATGAGAAAGGTAGCCTCCCCACAACGAGAAGTCTCTCTCCTGCAAAGGAAAATGAGGATCTGCGGGGAAGCTATAGGAAGTCTTTCAGGTAAAACGCGGAGGCTAGAAAGCAATTCCTTTTCATATCTTCTAGATATATTTGGTCCAATAAAACTAATATGGATTAAAAAACTGAAACTCGTAAAATCGGCTTAAACTTTTAGATATGGTAGAATCTCTAACTCACAGTTTCAGGTACAAGAGCAATTATCGGACTTTGTCTCAAATGGCTTAATATTGAAAGTGGCGTTAATTTTCCCTTAGCAAACAAATTGGAAATTTTATTTGTCTTTGAAAAAAATTAGAGCTATTAAAGGACGCATTTTGGGACCGCAGTGTGCTTACAGAGCCCGGCACAGGACATGACACAGAACAAAATTCGAGAAAACCAACAATAAAACAGTCAAACTACTAATTAGAGCAAAAGCTATGTAAATTAAAGTTTAATTAAGTAAGTTTTAAGAATTGTATTAAATTAAGTGACTCTGTGTTTTGGGCTGACTTTGCAACTGGTTCTGGTGAACCCTGGTCAAACTGCCGAGGTGTAGCTTATTTGCGATGACAAGTTGTTACTTTCTTTGAGTAAACTGTTAACGCAACAAAGGACTAAAAAGAGCTTGTTAGTCATTTAGATGTAGCTGATCGGGCTTAAAGCTAGGCTTGGTATCCAGGAGAACGCCGTCTCATCCACGAACAGCGGGTGGACACCGAGCCTAACTTAAAGCACGTGTATATAAAGATGCATTCGTCGTTACAGCGACTCAGTAACTTTTTCATGTTTGGACAGCAACAAGGAAAAAGACAGCAATGGTAACGAACGCGAGATAGAAGGAGACAAAGAACTCGTGGATGATAGTGGTTCCTCGAATGAGGAGCAAGAGCAAGATGATGAAAGTTTGCATGAGGAAGAGAACGAAGAAGATGTGGAAGAATCTGACTCAGAAGACTTCGATTTGCCTAGTGGAGCAGAGGAGTGGCTCGATGGTGATGACAATGATGACGATGCCACTGATGATAAAGGTAGTGATGTAAGTGACGAATGTGATGATGATGATGATGATGATGATGATGATGAAAACGAAGACGACAAGCAAATGTTAAAAGGTGAGAAAACTGGTAAGTTGGACATTAAGATTAAGTCAGTATTTTGTATTATGAATGGTCTTTTGTAAAAGCCAGTTCCAGCACACCTTAGCTATAATACCCCATAGCACTACGAGAGGAATTGGAAACCTGAGGCTGACCAAACTAACAGATTAGCGTCCCTGTCTAACATGGTGCAACGAAAGGAGATCATACCAGATCCAGACCAGGAATCGAACCTGCGGCTTCCTGGTTATCAGCCCAAGATCTTAACCATTGAGCTAACACTGCACAATAGTTTAAAACTATCAACTCCTGAAGCGCATGTCAATGGACCATGTCGATTGAGTTTTGTATGTATGTTTTCTCCACTTGTAGATCCAAAGGTTCTCACGCCTCGACCTGTGAGGAACAAGGGTGAATGGACTACTCCCTCGGATAAACGCTACTCGGTTTGTGTTAGTCCGTTTGTTGCGTGTGTTGAAGTCGTGGATGAGGAAACCACTGAGGATACGAAAGTTGTTACCAAGAAAAGTACAGGTTGGCGAGTTGTCTATAGCTTGTATATACATACCAATACTTCAACACTTCCGTAGAGATATCTTTAGGGACGTTTCCCACCGACGTCTTGGTAGTTAACACGCAGTTCAGACGACTCTACGGGCCGTGCAACTGGCTTTCTTTAGAATGCTATTGATATTAGGAAAATCAAGGAGGCGTTAAGTTTTGATGGAAGAAGTAGTTATTTTGAAGGCCGGTGTCGGATATCCGGCATACTTCAGTTTGCGTTTTGTTTATATTTTGGTTTCATCAGGTCAATCAAAAAATTTAAAATTCGCTGTAGTCTAACATTAAAATAGTCAAATTTAGATTAAAGGTTGCTTAAAACAGTACCCTCGCGATCGTGCGTAGATCGTAGTAGGTGACCATCTCTCTCTACCGAAAGTAACTATAGACGCGTGCAAAGGATGCGGGACTCTTGATCCGGGCATTCAACAGCTACCCACAGGCCACCCATTCCTACTGCTGCAGGTTTGCTGTTATATACAATTAAGTACTTGCCATGTAAGTTTGTTTACCTGGAGTCGTGTTGATATATTTTCCGTGCAAATGGTGCCCTAGAAAGCTACTATCCTGTATTATATCACAAGATGATGCAATCTTGTACATACGCTTTTATGTTCTCAGTGTCAAAGAACCAGCGGAAGCGACAGAGTGACGAGGAAAGCGACGATGAACCACGCACGACCAAGGTAATTACTTTCCTTGAAGCTTCTCCCGAAGCTTTTAACTTGAAAAACAACCTCATGTTCCCCACAAAGCAGTTTTGTATTCATCACCTATTTACAGTAGAACGTGTTTTCTTTAGTACAGGTAAAGTAATATTTGAAATCCTGTTTAAAAAACATGTGAACGTTAGCTGTCATCTCAGTGCGAGACATCCAACGTGTTCCTACTAATAACCAAACTAAACCTCGTAAAAACGTAGCTGAGGAGTTTTAAAACATAACGAGTGAAATAGTGTAGTTTAACTTTCGTATTCCTAGTTGCCGCTGCTTCCAATGATTACAAACTCGTTTTCACAGGGTTAGTTTCGACTTGATGTTGATGTTCATAAATGCCAATGTAAATATGAGCTATTTACAACTCGTTGTAGGCTTCTAATCGTTCTTGCTGGGATTTATGTATATTCAACACCAAGTCGAGATTAACGCTCTTTACAGTCAGTCTTTGCAATCAGCGATAAATTGGAAGACAAAACTGGACGACTATTAAGAAGAAATAGCAAGCGCGGGCCGTGCTTCTATCTTGTTATCAAAAAAACAGGCGATGAGATGAAAGAACACGAAAAGTGTCCAATGACAAGCGTGTAGTATCAGTGTGTGCAATGTTCTTTGGAGCTCATTCCAATATTTGCTTATTGCTCAAGGCTATACAACTTAGTTCAACGCTGCTGTGAGAAGTACTGTATAGGCCATGCAGTTTGAATCAAAACAAACTGAACATTCCGTAATTTAATGGGAAAAAGAAAATAACAAAACTATTTGGATGGCTACGAAAATCCAATTCAAAACTCACTGTTTAGTTAATCAAGTGCGGTATTTTTGTTTCAGAAACAACGAATGACAACGAACAAGATGAAAACCGGACAGCATTTCTACTCGACACACAACGTGAAGAACAAGAACAGGAATAGAAAAAACGCCAAATCTAGTAACGCAGGTCGGAAAACACAGTCGAGACAGGGAAAATCCAAAACACGAAAACAAAAATAACTGTTAAGGAAAACTGACTATTATAATTGATCAATTATTTGTACATAGTTATAACCCTTATTAAATTATGTTGTTACCAGACTTTTTGTCCATTTGCTTGATGTCTTAGAATCATGGTTGACAAAGGAGTTCACATCGAAATACATGTTTTGTACAAGAGTTTTCTTTTTGTGAACCTCATTCGACTTGGAGGTTGATCAGATGTGGCAGTGTTCTCGAACTCTTACTTGGTACTTTCATCGTATACATCCGTGCTAACAGTTATCGAGGATACGCAAACCCCCAATCGAAAGCGGTATGTTCCATCTTTGGGACGTAATTAAAACCTGGAACGGGGAACGGTCAATATGAGTTTGGAGGTGTGAAAATCTACAAGTTCCAACGCTGGGGGATTTGAACGATTAAGAACGTCAGGCATCGCTGCATGTATTGTAAATATTGACCGTTCCCTGTTCCCTGTTCCCCTTTCCAGGTTTTAGTAACGTCCTACATCTTGGTTGTTACACCCATGT
>JAOBYE010618852.1:1787-19328 GCA_025403585.1 Parazoanthus swiftii
AGCCCAAAGACGAGAGAAGTTGCAAAGGGTTACAAAAAATTAGAAGTGAAATAAACCTTAAAATACGTCAAGCCATCGCTGGCTACAATGCATGAGACAACTTTTCACATGCTCACTGTGAATAAGTCAACTACTCGATTGATCCTGTGCACATTCAAAATTGTTAATTATTGGGAATGATTCGTCTTAGGTGTTGTGTTCATAAGTTGTTACCATCGAGATATCGCTTGAAAGATCTTGCAATGATTACATTACTTATAGCGCTTGTTGTCGGACTTTTTTGTATACAGACAACCGAGAACAGCGATGACAATTTGTGGTTGTAAAAGAAAAATTATCATAATTGGAATTCGTGCTTGGTTTTCACATTCAGAACAAAAAACATAAACAGATATGACCTTTGCAATTAAAATCCGGCAGAGTTAATTCGGTCGGTAGGCATTATGTTTGTTAATATTATATCATCACGGATATTTTGCTATTGCAAATTAATTGATTTGTGGACTGCCTATCGAATCGATGTGTGAAAGCACAATAAGCTTGATTCCTATCAAAACAAACACAGTGGACCGATCACAAATGTAGTAACTAAAAGTTGAAGACATTGTGAAGATCTCGTTAGGGGTCATTAACAAACACCTGCCACCACAGCTACTCCTGGACTTCGTTTTGAATTTTTATCAATCTTTCGGGAGTGGCAAACTCAGAACATATGTTACTGGTTTGATGCACCAACTTTCATAGAACTGACCGTGTATCCGTTAAAAGATATCTTATGTTTAACGTTCATGAACTGTCAAAGAAAACGATGCAAATTATTGAGAAGGTGAGTGTTTAATCTCAGTTAGATTCGCTTGCTAACCGCCCAAGGCAAACAGAGTCTGGTAAAATATCAACAGCGAGAAGCTTTTCGTAATCCTAAAAGCAATCCTGAAGTTTTGTGGTATCAAGTTAAAATATAACACTTACTTTGTTCCATTTTTTGAATCATCAATGTCTGTATATTTCGTGAAGATTATAGCGACTAAGATACACTATAAAATTTGCGAATTCTACTCCGGCCAAACTTAATTCAGTTGAGTTCAGCTACAAACTGCAGCATATATTCATCTAAATTAGAATGAAAAGGTATGTTTGAGTTCGTAGTAATCATGGCAACAAATTCAAAAGCACGAGGCTATACTTAAATTGAAATCTAAAAGAAAGTTACTATTTTTGCTAGTATTTTTGAGGAAATGACATCGCAATTTTATAATAATGGGAGAGTCCAAGATATTTATTTACTAGAACCTTCAATTTAGCATTGGGATACTTTTTTGACCGGATAGCGGTTTATTTTGTAGAGAGGTTCCTATTTTTTGCTTTAGACTGTTTTTCAATTCTTTGAAATTATTAGTCAACCTTGTTAACGGGTTGAAACGCAATGACAACGATCCTTCAACTTGTACCTTTCCCAGTCACTCTCTTTTCAAGGTCAAGTCTGCAATCTCTGATACCACGCTTCCCAGATATTGAATCACAGGGAGCCCGATTGAAAAAAAAACATCCATTTTTTCTTCGTTTAGAGGTGAAGTGGGGGAGAACTGGAGACGATTGTTTCTTTTCTTGTTTATTCTATCACCGGCAAGCTCGAGCTTCACCCCACAATAAAGACGCCGATCAGTATCGTGCACGTGATTGAAATCAAACAGAGGCCTCTCTGGATTCAAGGCCCATCATAGTCGGATGGGCCAATTCATGTAAAACAGTTTATTATTTACGAGCTGTATATTATAAGCCGCCATTTTGGAAACTTGTCTTCGGCTGCAAAGAAGCGGGAAATCAGCCTCGACCGGCCAGTGGCCTCATTTCCAGCTTAACTTGGGCAATACATAGTGAAATTTACCATTCTCACCGACGTTTAAATTTTCACTCAAAATATGTTTCCGTATTATGTCAAAGGTTTTGTGCTGAGATATAAACAAATTTCTATTGTAGTTGGTATATTTTTGGACGAAATCGAATCAGCTCCACACTTATACGTTTTATCCGTAATGAAAGAAATTATTTGTGAATATGGAATTAGGAAAATTTCTCTGATGGTTTGTCTATACACCCTGTGTTATTGCTGTGTTTGGAAAAAGCTTGAACTTTTCACCACTTTGTGATAACTCTCCAAATCGACTTTTAAATCCCCCTCTTTCGAAAAGAAACTTTCTGCCATCTTGAATCCATCCCAGCAAACTTATCATGCATAAGGTATCTTAAGCGATTAACTTTATTGATAAATGTTGTTTTGCATGCACGAAGTTAGGCAATTAAAGCTTTCCTCACCGTAATTCTTTGGTAATGAAGTGCTTCTTCGCGTTTCCTGTCAACAACCACGAAAACTAAATAGCGTCTTTGAGAATGTATATTGTTTTATAAATAGTTTTAAAAAATCGATATTAGGGGGTTTTGATATTTTCGTTTACTAGTTACCGTTTGGGTTGATTTAACAAAAATCGTTGATATATTGGTGGTTTTCTAGTGATCTTTTCTGATATTCAAAAGGGAAAAAATGCAGGTGAAGATTTGTCCTTGGCGATGCATCTCCAGATTTATTCGAACATTTTTATATGTACTGAAAGCCGACCTAAAACGGCTTTCTTTCAAATATCAAAACCTGCTCTTGCCGATATGAACAACATCTGCTTGTTTCTTTAAGTCGGAGTATGGTATGTTAATTTAAATTTTAAAGTTTCATGAGAAATGAAGGCGTGAAAAACTAACGATATATGCATGCTGGTAGTTGTTTTAAGTAGAGTCTAGAAAAAAAGGAATGTCCAAATCGAATTATGTTTTTCTTCTGTGCCAGTAGGGGAGAACGTATTTGTATCAACAGACAAAACTGATGGTCATGTTCATATCCGCTTCCAGAAAGATTCTAGTGGAGCTGAACAATGAGTCATGTCCCACATGGACAATAATTGTACTAATCAATTGTCTAGCTGCTGCTAAAAATAATAACACTAAAAAGAAATTTTGGTGATCACAACGCTTGCAACTCCCGTGACGTCGAATAAGACAAACAACTCGAATTCTAAAAAAAAATGAGTGCAAATTTGTTTTGTTTTGTTAGAAAATGCTTCCGGCAATATTGTAATCTTTACAGAAACTTGCGTAGGCTCCTTTTTAAAAGCTTTGGTCGATTCCAGAAGTGACTGGATGTTACGTGGTCGGGTAAAATAACTTTTATGCCATTTATAATAAGTGTGTTAGTTTAAAAAATGTGTATATATCTTAGAACTGACCATAATTCAGTTAGAAGTTGTAGCCTCTGAAATAGCCCTGATTTGCAACGGATATTTTTCGACTGTGGAAACAACAAAACGCAAAGGTAAGAATTCAATTAAGGAAATTGGAAAGGAAGTGACTGCACCAGAACAAGTTGTGAAATACTTTGGACAGACTGATGTATACATAGCCAAACAGTATGTTGCGAAATATTAGTCACCACATTAGAAATTTGATGCTAGTGCGTACGCAACCATGCCGACAAATTTGTCAGAATTACATGACAAATAGTCAAGCGTACTGCTGTCAAATTAACAATGAAAAATTTTCAGACTACACTAATCTGGGACGGATTTTTCTCAAAACATACGCTTTAAAGAAACAGTGGTGCAGTTGTCAGTAATTTGAAAATAAAAAAACCTACTTTCTACAATGTTTTGAAAGGCGCATTTCAAAAATATTTTTGACAATAATATTTCTGATCGAAAAGAAGTTTGTTAACAGCCCCACCTCCACCAAAAGCTTTCAAACCTAAAGCTAAGCCCATGATCAGGTAATGGAGAAATTTCAAACTTCGGCTGATTGATAAATATTTTTCCAGTTAAGCGCGTTGACTGTACTTCCGAACCAGCGATCGTTTTTCCGTTAGTAATGAAACAACTTCTACTATAATTGGATACTAAAACTTCATATGGAACCGCGAGTTCCAATGGGGCAATCAAGTGATGTATAGTTCCTTTTTGCATTGTTCAGCAATGACTCCAAGACGGCGGCAAACTTATTCATTTAATTATTTATATATGCAGTAAACGTTTTTGGGAAAACAACAAAGAACATGGAATGGAGTACAGTTTGGATAACGGCAAAAATAAATATTGGAATTGTACTTGAACGTAAGTAGGTGATCAATTAGGTATTCAAGATACAGAATGTTCATTCACAGTTTGAACGTTCCGAAAGAAAAAAAGGAAGTCGTATAACTACATAAAGCAAAATTAAAGGTTATAGTCAGTACATGTTTTCGAGCAAGAATATCCGACCAGGATTTGCGCTATAAGTAGTCTTCGAAAAGTGCCACCGTTTCAAGCAATTGTAAAGCGTAGTGGGATTTCGAAGTCCAAAGTTCCCTTTGAAAAGTAGATCTTATAAAACTCAGTAGTCTCAACGATGCGTACCTCAACTGATCTACCGCCAGCGAAATCATTTTATGTTTGACAGTCTGGCCATTTGTAAACGTAAAGTGAAAATTTTTGTCTAGCCCTTTTTAGGTTCTCCATTTTTCTATTTCTTTTATTTTTGCTTAAAATATCAACTGGATCGGTTTCCGCTGACCACGACTTCTCCTTGTTGTTCAAAACTAAATCACAGATTAATTGCATGTAACGACGTCGTAAAACCTTTGTGGCTGCTGTATCGAATGAATCATTTTCCATTTTGAATTTATCACTGAACTCTTACCCACTGATTTTGCTAGACTAGCAGGGCTAGAATGGGAGTATCAATTAGTTCCTAAAATACGTACAATAGCGTACTTAGAAGGGCCGTCAATTTTAGTTTCTTGCCCTTTTCGCACTTTTTTCATACCTGATAACTGTACTTTTAATTCCTTTAAGCGAAAATGCGTTTTTTCTAAAAAAACTACTGTAGTCTTATCCAGGGTTTCATTCTCTCGCCAGAATCGAAATAGACATTGCTAGACGAATCCCGACTGGTTTTGGGGACGTTTTCAGTATTCAAACAAAACAAATATTTCACAAGTACAATTACAAACAAACAAGCTAGTGTAAACACCTTATATGGTTAACACCTTATATGGTTAATCTAGAATAACCCCGGTTGCACTTGAAAGTGAAACAACGCAAACCTTCAGTAAATTTTAATCTGTTGTCTATTTATATTATTCTTGTTTTTTCGCATTCTTCAATTCCAATGTAGATGATTTTGATAGTAGTTCCATTTGTTTATACCATGGAGCACTAATGACAGCAGGATACTCCTGACCTTAACTGCTATAGTTCTAAATGAGCCGTTTGAAAAGAAACATTGTATTGAAACATTTCGTTTCTGTCAATGCATTTCTCTCTGCATTTTGAACAGAATACAAAAAGGATAAAAACAAAGTTATGTTATGTTTCATATATGAGTTGATTGCTTTCTCTCATATATGTAATGTGTTTAGCAGACATCGGCTGGTTGTATGCGTCTGTAGTTTTGGTGTTGTGTTCTGTCTTGTTTGGATTTCTTTGATATAAACCCTTCCCGTCCCAACCCCTCTACTTTTGTCACAATTTATCCGATTGACATGATATTTGGCACATGTGATTGACTACCTTTTACTCTCAATTAAACGTAATCATGTGGTGTTTAATCGGTTTCCATGAAAACCGAGGTGATGCGAAATTCAGTTGAAGAAAGTATTGGATTTTTAAGTTTTTCAGATTTAATTTAATTTCGAATTGTAATGGGAAAATAACGACAAAACAGTATTAAGTGATTGAAAAATACAAAATAGTTAGAATATATCAAAAATTGTTAGGATTTAGTCAATCTTTAGTGAAAAGTTGAAACTTCGAAGTCAAACACAAATTGCGTGACTTATTGTGATGACATCATCAGCTGTGACGCCACGTAATTAGTACAAAAATGTGCTAACAAACAACTAACAGTGGTTTAAAAGCTTTTGGCGTTTCGCCAAGAAGCAATAATGTAAATCCAAAAAAATTGATGGGGAGGGGGTCACACATATATATGTATGTACTCACCTAAAACTTCTAAAATGTTGAGTTTCGAAAGCCGCTGTATATGTTTATGTAATTACATCAACTTTTTTTGTTTTGCAGTGCAACAGTTAGTTGAAGAAAGTACTTCATTTTAAGTTCATTGGTTTTGTTACACAGAACTTTAATATAATGTCTCTTAAAAGAATTACTTTTTTCAAAACAGGAACTCACGTAACTGTTTCAAACACATCATCAATCAATGACCCAAAATCTATTTGTAAAACATATTTACTGTCACGAAGGTGCCTGCTCGTCTTGCATGATATTATTTTTAAGTGTTTTTTAGACCGCCTATGTGTTTTTTTTTGCCTTAAAAGTATAATATTTTTGAAGTCAAGTTCATGTAACTGAATGTCAGTCAGGCTTTTATTACACATCACCGTCTACATAGGAAGGTAAGTTCTGTCTCAATACTAAACTGTTAAACCTTTTCTTTTGTTTGAAAGAGCGTAATACGACCTTTTCATCGTCTCAACGTTTATGAAAGGCAATTTATAACTGGGCTTTGAAGTCTAGATACTTTATTTAGACATTTTATTGAGATTTAAAAGGAAACATCAACATTGGAAAATTTCCTCTTTTAATTTCTTTTTTTTCCTAAAGTTGATTAAAGCGTTTTGTTAAGGAAGAAAAGTCAGATACCCTATCGGATATATAAAGAAACAACTTTGCGGCCCAATGAAAAAAAAATATATATATATATATATATATAATTTCTTAATTTCATAGAAAGACTCAAAACGTGCAAAATGTGACAAAGATAAATGTGACAAAGATACAAGTTACCATTACATTCTACAGACTTGTTCCAACTTCCATCCGAGAGATCAAGCGTTCGTACCAACATTTTATGTCTTCTATATATCTACATTGGACGCATTTTCATTAAAATGTCTAGATGTATATTTAGACTCCTACAGTTTTTGCTGAATGCATTTCTTAAACTGCTTTTGTCATAGAAACTAATAACATATTTACAGTAGCTTTGCTGAGGACGCTTTTACGCCAAATTGAAAAGAAACGTTTGCTGTTGATGAACCGAATTCTGACAGTTTAAGAAATATAAATAATCCAAATTGCTTTTCATCACCAATGCACAAACAGAAGTATTATCTTCTAACTAATTTTACTAAGAAAAGTAAATTTCGTTTTTTTGAACAAGAAAATAAAACACGAACTGAGTTTTGGAAAGAATGTTTCCACCATTCGGACAACTCAAGCAATTGACAAATCAATCCTGTAGCATTTTCAGACTTCATTCGAAGGTACTGCTACTAAAAATTACTAGTTGTTAAACTGTCTTGGTGTCAGAAGAAATCGTTGGTTTTGAATAAACCGAAAACATGGAGAATGTAAACGTTTGACGAGAGATCTCAGCTTGATAGTAGCATTTATACGCATTTTTTAATTTTAGAAGAACCAGATAGTTCTGGCCGAACCTCGACTCGTTCCTATTGTTTAATTTGAACATTGCTTTCATAATACGGGCAAGTTATTAGGCTCAGAGTTCTTATATAAAATTCGTTCTTATAAAGGAAAAAGGGCGTAGTTTAGGAAGATTAAAATGTATACATTATTCATGAATTGAAGTGTTCTCTTTCAATTGGTAAAGGTTCTCTTAATATTAATACTGATTAGAATTCCACTAACTTGTGCGAGCCGAGAGTGTGAGCCACTACAAAGACATTCAGTTCGTCTAGCAATTAAGATCAAAAGCTGTAGCCCACAAAATTTTAATTATAAAGGTAGAGGTTTCGAAACTTATTTGTGTCAGATTAAAACCAAATTTCGTTTTTATCATGCCTTACATCTATTGTTTTTATGAAGAGAAACAAAACAGCTTGACGGACAGCTTAGTAATATTACAGCGACATTTGAAACAAAAACGCAAGGAACTATTTCATATTCATTGACATTTAAAATCCAGTTGTCTCTTTTTGACACTTCATCCTAAAACCTTAATGTGTCTGGTCTCCCTCGCAGCCGTTCGTTGCGTAATGGACGCTCTTTGCCTGCATCGGAAATTATTAATTTTTTGGTTGCTATAGAAATTCGAAGCCCTTACATCTAGAGCCTACTCGCTACCATAGTAATCTAACAGCACCAAGTGTCCATAAACATACTAAGGTCGGTGGCGGTGGTAACAGAAAAATATATTATCATCAAAAAATGTAGCCCACAAAATTATAACAAAAGAGGTAAGTTTCGAAACATTTTGTGTCAGGTTAAAGCCAAATTTCGTTTTTATCATGCCTTACATCTATTGTTTTTATAAAGAGAAACAAAACAGTTTAACAGACAGCTTAGTAATATTACAGTGACATATGAAACAAAAACGCAAGGAACTGTTTCACACTTCATTAACATTTAAAATCAAGTTGTCTCTTTTTGACACTTCATCTTAAAAGCTTGTTGTGTCTGGTCTCCCTCGCAGCCTTTCTTTAAAGCTCGTTGCGTAAATGAACGCTCTCTGGCCTGGATCGGAAGTTATTAATATTTTGATTGCTACGGAAATTCGGAGCCCTTAAATCTAAAGCCGGAAGGACACTCACTACCATTGTAATCTAACAGAACAAAGTGTTTATAAACATACTAAGGTCGGTGAAGGTGGTGATAGAGAAATATATTTCGTGCATTTTTTTTATTAGCAATGTTTCGGCTGCATATTCTTTCCAACCTTTTGCCCGGTAAGATTTTTTTTTTCAATGTCTTCCACATTCCGAAAAAGGAAGAACCTGCACGCCAAAAAACCCCTGATTTTCATGTAATGAATATTTACTCGTGGAACGACGCTATGTACACACATCCTAAAGGCAGTGTTACAATATGCAATTCTTTGACTTTGTGCAGGAATTAAGTGTTGAATTGACGTTCAAAACATCTCTTGCATGATTGTTACTCATGCAAGAACCGGGGTATGTTATACATGGTGCGTCATGCAACGGTCTACGTATGACTAAGGCGAGGTAACTTTTACATAAGCTCACAGGGGATTAAAAACCCAAAATCCTGCATGAAGGTGGTGTTACACTCTACAATTGCTGCAATTGCTGATACTTTGTACAATGGTTGCAGTGCTTGTCTTGCAACGATCGTGATCATTGCAAAGTGTTGCACGTTTTTTTCTTATAAGAACTAGTACATTTTTTAAACTGTTCTTATATCCATGAGCGGTTTGAAATGACCGAATCGAAGTTGTACTCCAAGATTAGGTTGACGTTGCAAAATGATTCGTTCTTGAACAGAGTTGTTGTAACTCACACGCGTAACAGTTGAATCTGATCGGACGAGAAACTTTTATCTTTACATGAATGCATGGATTGTTGGGCCAATGCTAGATATAATACAATATACGAGAAGGGGAACTGCTTTGCGAGCCTGAATTACAAGATTCAGTAAGGTTTCAAGTAGAATTATTTTCGCTTTTTTCAGCGTCATTGTGAGATTTTTCTTTAATTGTTCTAAATTTTTGGCTAATTTGGGGCTCGTCGTTCTTACAGAAAAAGCGTTCATAGGTATAGATAAGGTCGTTCCGAAAAATCGGAAATTGAGACATTGGAGATGGCGCCAGAAATTATATGCTTTCCTGTAAACATCAATTAGTCCACATGTTTTAGTAAGTAATGGCATCCCCCGAGGAGGTGAAAGCAATTATTAATAGTAAAAGCAGTTCTTCAGCCAAGTTTATCTAGACTTTAAGCGGGAGTTTAATTCTTGATGAACCAAAATTTATCCGGTATCATACACGCTTCGAACAGGCAACAGTATATGTTTTGCGTCCACAGCGAACATCGGTTTCTGTGCTAATCGAAAGTTTGTTGGGATTGCAAACGGCTTAGAAAAGCATCTTGTTCCAAGAAAACGGGGTAAGTTGTACAAACATGTTATCAGCACAGGGGTTAGTTGGTGTGTTGTTTCGGAGAAAGGAGGGAGAACAAAGACTTTTATGAATACCTGACACTTAAAATATTTCAACCGAGCACGTTTGTGTCTTTTGGGTTTTGTCGTTTAAGCTGTTTCACTAATATGTTTAAATAAACGAAAAGTTAATAATGTTTTCATCAAACGGAATAAACACTCTCCCACTGGATGCTGAATTAGTCAAATAAAATAATTTAGAAACCGCTGACTAGACTGACAGGCATAGTCAGCGGGAGTTCAGGCAAGGCGAATGGTTTGACAAATATTATTTCGTTCTTAATTTTCTAATCGGTGTTCCTAGTTTCTCTGAGCAAATGTAAACCACCCTTATCTTCTGCAAATGATTAAAAAAAAAATAAAAACCACATTTTTAAGGTTTCTGTGATCTGTAAGGGAGGCAATTCGTTGACAGGTGTATGACTATTTCCTTGAATGATTGTTTTTATTATTTGTTTTGGACGACAACAATGTTATGATACCGGCAGGTATTATCTTGTCGCAACGCGTCTGCTAGTGAAACCGAGCTTCAACTCTTCGCCTTCGGGTTTGGAGAACCCGAAAAGGTACTTTTAAAGTACGGGTTTATAAGAAATATCGTTATATTAAGTCTCGAATTCATCGCTGGGCTGACAAACACGGGCAAAAGGTGGCACTTCAGTAGTTTGCGATTCCCGATGTATGGTTTAAATACTGTTTAAAGCTTGCTGGATTGGTTGGTATAAATCGACAGAAGGAAAATGGTGATAGTGTCTAACGTTTATTTTGGTTTTTCTACGAATTTTTACATCAATTGCACATTTATATCTCGTGCGATTTCACCGGATAAAGTACGTGCGACCCTTTTCCAATATTTTTGAAACCTCCGATAAGTGCTGGAATTTATTCCTGCGTCTTCGTGAAAAAAAAATAAATAAAAAAACACTTTTAAAAAGGAACTCAACTTTGCCATTCGTTTCCAACGTTTGGAATAACGGTACAGAAGTCCCTGTACAGGTCGCTTTCATTTTAAAGTAAATTTTCCTTTTTTCTCAACTAATCATTAAAACACGTTTGTATGCAAGGTATTGTTTACCTGTGTTTGACTTATAACAAGATTCTACACAATAAAAGGCAATCTTTCCTTAACTGACAATGTAGACATATTCTTTCTCTATTTTTCCAGAGTTAAACATTTTAATATTTGATGGTAATTTGATATGTCGCACTGACGGGTCTATATCGTTTTCAGCATCCATTAATATGCTCGAATTGTTAGTGTTAATTGTCCATATTAAGTAAATAATACTTTTGAGCTGTGCAAAAGCCAATAATCCGAGATCCACATCCCCTTTGTTGGCACATAAACTAATATCATTTTTATAGAAATCGGTGTTTTTGAAACACTAGTTATATACATAAATAATTGATGGTAAGTATTTTTCCTCCAAAAATTAAGGAAACTAGAAAACTTCAATATTTAAAGTAACTTCGTGTTTTAATGAGTGGCAGACATAGAATTATACGGACATCAGATAATTAATACCTGACGTAACAGCTGTGACAGTTGTTTTACCTATCAGAAAAAAGCTCTTTAATTTTAGTAGTATTACATTTCTCAACAACAAGTATATTTATACATATATATTTAACAGTCTTCCCTAAACATTTTACATAAAATTATATTTTGAGAGTTGTTGTATTTGGCCAGGCCTAAAGGAGCTGCCTTGGAAACTCGCGAAGCGTAAGTAATCTCTGGTTAACTTCTCGATGATTGCTTGTTTCTTCCCACAGTAACTTCCATAAACAAACTTTGTCACAGACTCTGGTTTTAACTGGACAAAATAATCTCAGTCGTAGAGGAAAATCGAAAAGAAAAGCCAGACTGTTTAAAACCTTACACTTCTTTGATATTGATGGGAATTAAAAACTGATTGTTCTTTAATTATGTTTTCGCGAAAAAAAATATATAACAATTTCTTCAGTCTTCGAAAATGACCGTTCTTAAAGTTTCCAAAATTTTACCCTTTAGTAATCTAACGAGTTTTGCTACAACAGTGACCTGGACTCAAAAATAACCTCGACTAATTTTTGAGCATCGTAAAATCTTCCTACAACGAAGTATCGACGAAGATTAATTCTGACCTGAACTGGGTTCTTTAAGAATCTCTCATGGTAGCATTCGTGTCGAAAACATCTCAACAAAAGCCGTTCTTTCTGAAGTGTCGACTCCATCAAAGAAAAAAAAAAGAAACGCAATTTTTACTTGACAGCTGGCATATGGCAATTTTCGCAAAAAACACAATCATGCATGTAAAACAAATGAGGACATCGGCAGTATTTTGATCCACTTTACGGGGGGTAGCATTTATAACAAGGAAAATCATTGTTTAAATTGGATGGATATTAAGCATCAAAACAAAACAAGTGAAGCTATTTATATTTACAAACTCGAAAAGGAAAGGTAAAAAAAAATCGTCAGTACCCATAAGTCCATGGCACAATTCTTAAAGGGCAGTGTAAGTATATATACACGTGTTATTTGTTTGTTTGTCTGTTGGTTTTTGTTACGATTCAGAAGTTTTGACTGAGGACCACTGTTCTAAACTTTATTGGCATTTCAGCCTCAATATGTATATTCTTAGATTGCTGCAATTTGAAAAAAAAAATAACAAAATGAAATGAAACGAACACAACCTCCAGATAGCGTTCATGCTAACGTAACGAAATCCAAATGAAAGAGATAAAGCTTTGGTGTTTTGTAATAACGCGTCTTACAACTTTGTTATGGTTCCCTTTCTATAATGACTCCGAGTCTTCACAGCTTAAGTTTGTTACGGCATTGTTCTGATATTTTGGACGGTTTGAGCCTCGTCGTTTACATAGATCTGTAAATACATACATATGAATAATTTAATGAATATATCTTTCTATCTATCTTATCTGTCTATCCATAGACCACTTTCATAAATGGCGGCTAATTTAGTATTCTCTTGTTTTATTTAAATAAGCCTCGCTAGCCTCGTTCAGATTAATGTATTCTTTTGATTTTTTGACTTAAGAACGAGGCTAGTGAAGCTAACTAAAACAGCCACCATTTATGAAAGTGGTCTATAACATATATAACATGCAGCCAGAAATCTTTTCAGTGCTTGATGATCGGCGGCTCAGGTGATCGTGATTCGAACTAATGAAACTTTATCAATTTTCCCCTTTGAGGACTTAGAGAAGGATTCGAGATTACTTGAACTTCTGTACACCAGAGCACTCAAACTCAAGAATGATCTATGCATAAATGCAAACAATATGACAGAAGTTTAGTACAGTCCCCATATTAAAATGCTCAACAAAACATGTGAAATACCAAAACCTACACATGAGCAGCCAAGCTAACAAGAAAGTTGCGGCAATGGACAGCTGTTTTGCTGTTGCCAGTGCTGACAAAGCACTGTATTGCCAAGCACTACTGACTGTGTTTTTCTTAGGGCCGGTACACCGGTAAATTGAACCGACTTTCCCAGGTGTCTGTACCGCCTTTCCCCGGCAGTGACGTCTGGCAGTTTTTTAAAAGTCACCAAAGAGAACATTTAAATTTATCACAACTCTAACCTGTGATTAACTAACTAGTCCCCAGACCCTCGCAACTTCGACACTCGATGACCTTAAACCAAGGTGTACCTTTTCTCCCACTCAGTGTAACCCATTTCCCAAACCTTAAGAAAAACACTGATTGAGACATGAAGTCTTTTTGCAGCGAACTTTACTTCTATGTCATTGTTTGCTGATGTAAGTTTCTTTAAACCTAGGGCACCACACAACAAATGTGGAACCTTTTGGCTGTGGTGTTTGCAAAACGTAGTTTTGTGGTAAGAAGAATTTTGAGGAGCGTTAATACTTAATCTGCAGACAATATTGTTTTGTCCTTTAAGGACTCGCTAGAGTGTAAAGTTTTTAAGCCAAGGAAGGGCTCTTGGCCCTTCCACTACAATGAAGCACCGCACGTTGTCACTGCATGGTGCGTCGAGCCGAGTCGTACTTGAGCTGATATACCGGTACTCATGACAACGCGTGCAAATGGAATGACTCTCATTATACGCAAGTCTACAATTTTTTAACCAAAGAAACACAAAATTCGAACGCTGACTTTGTCGATTTAAGTTGTTCATTGTGTATTAAAACCATACAGCTCACCGATCAGTCGAGTTTTCAAACTTTGCCTTTTCAGAATCTGTTGAATCTTTAAACAAGTTTGTACTTAAATCGCTCATTTTCAATGTTAAAATAGCTTCTCAGTCTGTAGATTCCCCTTCAATCCAGTTTATCGTCAGAGAAACTAACTGCCAGAGTAACAAAAGAAGATCGGACCAAAGTTTTTTAAGTTTGCAATTTGCAAATTTAAGTCTGATTCAGAAAAGGGGGTTTTATGACAAATTTACTCTTATTTCTTCTTTTCTACTTTATTCTTCGTTATTTTCCTATTTGAGGCTGCAAACACATGTTTTCTACTAAGTTCTAGCAATTCATTATAGCAAATAAAATTTTGGAAAAATCCAAGATGGCGGCCAAGACAACAGAAATGCCGTGAAGCAAGCGGTGTCATAGCAAAAGTTCTTAATTAAAACTTGATTATGGAAAGCAATTAGCTAACATCACTCTCACTCCTTCCTCCTTGGGCTTAAAAATGTCAGTAAAAACCGAGGGTTTAAAGTGAACTCTCATACGCTATATATGACCCGGCCACATTAACCAGTTAAACTATAGTATTTGTATAATTCTTCGAGGTCGTTCAAAAGCACTAGGACTATGTAATAAAAAGTTAACAACAACGAATATTCTAGAGAAATCAGGAAAAGCTACAATGTAGTCGTATATACAAAATGGAGTGTAACAAACAAAATTTCAGTTCTAAGGATTATAGAAGAGTTGCATGCTTTTAACCATTTCTTCACTCTACTTTAGAAAGATTTAATCGTTTGTTATCGATCACCAGAAAAAAAAAATCTTACAATTATCTTCGTTTCCTTAAGCTGTTCAACGCTAATTGATTTGTGTTTTGTCAGAAGTTTGGCGCCATGTATTGGTAGCAAAGTAAACATGCACATTCAAAATCACGAAACAGTAAGTCGCCGTTGTTTGCTCTGTTATTTGGACGTCAATAGCTTAAATAGTTTGGGGTTAAGAGCTTGCGAAAGTTTTAAGTATATCCAAGGACGACTCTTCTAGAGTGATGTGAATACTGTAATAATCACTATTGACTTGCTTCTTGCTTCATGCACAATTACTGAAACTTGGATCACAGTATCAGACTTTACCTTACACAAATTTCACAATGTTTCAAGACAACTTAAATTTTTAAATTTTTTACCGTAACTTTAATCTGAGTCATTAATACAACACTGAAGCTTCATTGTTTATTGTTTTCATACATAAAGTTTATCCATCGATAGCTGTTTACAAAAAACATAGCACTGAACTCAGGGGGCGAGGTTAGCGTTCATCTCACTCGTTTTTTTTTTAAATTTGAGACTTAAATTGCCTAAAAGAATGAACCAAAAAGCCTGGTTATTAAATATACAGATAGATAGACTTTTTCATGGCAAACAAGAATCAAAAGACAGCCGATCCACACCAGGCTTCTTTTTGCAAGTGGTACGTCTGCATATGTTATTTATTTATTTATTTATTTATTTTTGCTTTCTTTTTATTGTAGAACCGGCTTCCTTGCTACTTAAATAAGATGTACTTAAAATAAATCTAAATCCAAAATCAACGTGGTCGAACTAAGTCGTGTAATGAAAAAAGTTTCCACTTTTCACCCGTATTAATTGCATTTGTGCATACAGATGATCAAGATTTCTGCTTTTTGGCGGCTTGATAGATCTGTTAATACCAAAATAGTTCATTAATTAAAACAGCGCTGCGATTGGTTCCAACAGGAATTTAAAAAAAAAACACACATTAACGTACTGTCTATGAAAACACATAGGCTTAAACCTGCAAAACTTTAATTCAAATTAAGAAGTGAATGTTAAGCTCAAGAAATCAGTTCTTTCCAAGCTACTTGTAACAAATTTATGACAGAAAAAAGTGCCGTTTCAGACACAGAATTTGTGAAAATATTTTAAAGTAGCAGAGGGGCTAGCTTGGGGCGAAATTGTCTGCTTCTCACTAAACAGCCTTCTCCGTAACTGTAAACAGAAGCTATTTCTTTCCTACTAACTATTTTTAATGACTTGGGATATCTGGCAAGAGAAACGGCTTAAGTCAATAGCTGCACAAAAACCCCATACTTTCAGTTTGTACATATCTATTTGTTGACCCCAAAGATGAGATGGGGGAAGGGGGTTGTTACAAAGACGGCAAACGCTTGGACCTTCAAACTGGGCAACCCTTTGAAGATGAAAAAATGGACTTGTTCGGCATTTACCATAAAAACAAACGAAAAAAACGAACGATAATTGGTGTTGTTTTTAAGTCCACTATACAGTCGCAGCAGTAAATGCAAGAAAAGGACAACACAAAAAGCTAACAGTGTGGTTTACTGAAACAGTTTCAAAGGAATACCGCAAATTGTCATTCGAGTTAACGGTATTGCATTTTATTTTAACCAAGAGGGTTGTTTCTTTGCTTTAGAGTGCCACCCTCCCACATTCTTAAATGCTGCCTACAATTCATTTTCTATCAAGAAAAATATAGTGCAATTAAAACTTTTTTTTATAATTAAGATGGTCGGCTTTTTTCTAGAAGGCACCACACAGCTTTATGTAGTGACAATTCTGTCAAACAACCATCCCGCATTTTTTTGCTGTTAACAGAGAGTTTCCATTCCAACATACAATCCTGAAAAATGTAGCAGAGTTGTTAGCTTGTGTTTTAACTGTACAAGTACAATTCGTTTCAATAAGCTATTAGAACTACAGAGTTAAACTCAGCCAGGCTTTCATGCAGTAGGGCAGCAGCCACTCAACACCTTAAGAAAATATTTTATGAGAAAAAGTTAATGTTTACAGAAGGTGTCAAACGGAAAAGGTGTTGACCAGCTGCTGTAGTTAATTTTAGCAAGTGTGTATACACTGCGACTCTTTATTCAAATGTTGCTCTTTCCGTGGATAAGTTGTCGAAATGAGCTTTCGACGAAGTTGAGGTTGAAACGATACAAATGGTAGGTCAACTAAATTATATACACATGCTTATGTTTTGAAAAAAAAAACATTCCAAAACAATTTTGCCTAAATCGAATACTGTTGACTCAAGCTTTCACTAAAGTGACCATTTCATAGCAGGCCAGTTTGTCATTGTGGTAGTTGTGCCAGTTATACGAGAGTTTATGCATGGACAGGCTACGGGTGATCTTCGTTTGCAAAATCCGAGCGTCGCGCGAATTGCCTTGAAAAACATCTATTCGCTCCGAATATGCATCAGAAGCTCCTTTATCTTAAAGGAAAGCAGAGTGAATAACACTAATCTTTTTTTTTTTGCACAAGAAGACCTGATCGAAGGTTAGAATAAAGCTAGCATGGGTAAGAAACGTTTGAAGGAAGAGGGAAAAGGTTTCAAACAAACTTGGAAAATACTGCACTGGCACAACTAAACGTCCACAGAAAAAAAA
>JAOBYE010618853.1:0-12165 GCA_025403585.1 Parazoanthus swiftii
TGCCATAGGTTTCAATAACCTGTGGCCAGCGTGGATTCAGAAGTTGTGACAATGCATAATTTTATTAAAAGGTAACATGTTAGAGTCGGTGGTAATTACTAAAATTTAAACTCTTTTTAGTAATATTTCCGCTATCACACAGGTTTATGCTGAGAGGGATGTTAAAGTTCTAGCGAACATCGACCAACTGCAGCAGGACACTTGTGACAGAGAAAAGAGGTAAATAGTTTGTTGTCTGAAAGAAGTAGCAAGTTGAGTAACAGAAATAAGTACAAAAGGTGAAGATTCATTCTGCTGTGAGCCGGTCAACCATCCTAACACCGTTTTGATATCTGTTATTTCTTAAAATATTCTGAAAAAATACTTTAAAACTCAAAGGCGTAGAAAAAAGGTAAGCTTTGCTGTCCCGTCGTGAATCGTACATTTACATTTTTCTAAACAAAAACCAAGGCAGCAAATAAGTGTAATCAAAATTTGTATTTTGTAGCTTTATGGTTTAGCTTTCGCCATTGCCCCTTGTGCCAATCTCACCAGCAAGCGTAATTTGTCCCTTTTAAATTATACCGCACTTGCATAAATGGCAAAGGTAACTTGATCTGCAACAAAAGACGACAGCACGAGCTAAGAGTCAACGCTTTTAAAACTAGATGTTTATATAGTCTTATCATTTTGAGGAAAAAATCCCCGGGAGTATAGAGCAGCACATCCCCCAGTTTGATTGTGTGATTTAAATTGAATGTATCTGCATGGCTCTTTCATTATATCTACATTGATCACCGGACGACGGTAGAAAACCGTTATTTTATTTGTTTGTAACAGGATAGACGATATTCATGACCAGTTGGAGGAACAGCTCGGTGTTCTGTCGCATTTCATTGATGGGGTCGCAAATTTAAGACCGAAAGGTACGTATAGCAACAGATGCTATTCCACAACAGTCTGCATGCGAGTCTTTAAAAGGAAGTTTAAAAGCCACCCAGTACTCTATTATGCAAAATACTGACCCAATTATTTCCCTATTTGTATGTAAGAAAAATATTGCTTATATTGATATTGTTGTTGGTGGTGATGGTGATTATCAAGGTTAACGATAGGTTTCCTTTCTAATTTTGCTGCCGTCAGTAAATTGAGATAATAGCTTAAGCCCTGACCAAACGTAGACGCAAGTCGATGCAAGCCGGTGCAAGTTTTAAATTTGCTTCCAACTGTTGTTTCGTTTGCCCACCAACTTCAATGGACTTGCATCGACATGCAGACTTGCATCGACTTTTTGAACGCAAGTCAGTGCAAGTTCTTCATCAGTGGCCAAACGAAGAGAAATTTGAACGCAGGTTTAAAGGACAAAACTTGCACTGGCTTGCATCGACTTGCAATAACATGTGGCGGCAAGGCCTTTAAAACGTTTTATTTCTTTTTGCAGATACAGCCTCTTCTCAAAAGAAGACCAGAGGTGATGCTTCACATATTTTGAAAGTGGAAATAACATTTTGTCGGCTGTTTTTTTTTTGCAATGCAAGAATATTGAATCATGATCAGTCTGAGTGAAACTTCGACTTTCATTCGGTCACGTATCGCATGCAAATTTGAACGCAAGTTCAGTGTTATTGCGACTTCTGGTTTTGTTTTGGTGTTCTTTTCAGCCCCTGGGCTAAACCGAAACGTTATTCCTTTGATTCACAGCTGCTTATTATATGGCCATGTGGTCAAGAACGCCCGGGGTACAAGTATTTAAAGGTCTTAAGCTTGGGGGCATCAGTTGTTATGTTCCTAGGGGTTAAAGGCATTTTAAACAGGGAACTGAACTAACCTGACACTTTCTGGAAAACATATATATACTTTTTTGCATTGTTGATATGAAAACGATACAAATATCCACAAGAAAACATCGTGACTGGTGCGTGAATGTAAAAACAGTCTGGACTTCCCTGCTGCAACAGTGAACGCTCTCCAGTCCGCATGGAATGAATTCAAAGGCGGTTGCCGAAGTTGTTAGACGATGGCATTCAGGGTTTTTTTTTCTTTTGTTAAACGCTTCAGTTGAGTCTTACGTATACACATTACTTTCTGGTGCAAATTATTGGTCTTTATTAATCAAGGGAATGATTTTTGACCAACTCCTCCACTTCTTCCTTCAGAGACTGAGAAGAAGGCAACATTTGCTACTGGTCAACACTCGCCGCCATTAACAAGACGATCTACAAGTCTGAAGTCCCCGGGCCTGGGAAGGCGATCGTTTGGTGACGAACCAACTACTCCAAGATAACCATTAACTGTCAAATATAGAATTCTACTTTAAATGATGTTGTCGACATAATAAATTCCGATTGTCGACCGTTGCTTTTAGGCTTTGAAAGCATACTTCAGAAGCAGTTTGTGAATTATCTCATAAGATATTTGTGCTCTGTGTATTTAAATAACTAAATCAATTTGCCCGTATTTATAAGTGCTGTTTATTTCTTCTTATTTCTTCAATGACCTGGCCACACGAAGTGATAAGAAAATTAGAGATAACTTTATTCGCTTTTTCAATATTGACAATAAATTCGTTCTGTATAGTAAATTAACATTTGTATATGTATACAGTTTTATTAGACTTGTTCTTAGAACTGCAATTATGTAAATATGTTGCACGTATAGAAAATTACAGTCTCCTTATTTTATCACTGCGTCTTTGCAACTCCAGTTGATGTAAGGTCGTGTAACAAAACTAATTCACCATCCGTTTTAATTGTTGTCGAAACGAACAGACACTTTGGCCTAGTTCTATTCCAAGGCTCTATCATAACTACTTTTAATATTGATTACATAATGTCTCTTCTCTTGATAAAGTAAACCATAAAGGTCAGTAATACCAAAGGTGATGTTACACGGTACGATTTTTAACGCAACATTGTTGCGCGAAAAATTGTCTTTCCGTGCAACATCACCTTAAGTCGTAAGATTACACTGCACTTATCTTTCTTACAAGAACAATTTGTAAGAACGAGGCTCAAGTTCTCCAAACATTAAGAACAACCTTAGAACAATCAATACTTCGATTCAACGCGAATGTAACAGCAAACTACATAACTCATCCAAAAAACCAGCGCAGAATAAATTGTTATTTTCGCAGGGAAGGAAGACGTGTATAGGGCAAGCGGAGTGTAAAGAATTTTAACATACTGTACATGGATTTGTTTCAAGTATTGCAACAACAACAAGATCAAATATTTGTTTCACTTCAGTTAAAAACTTAATCATAATTATAAGAATAACGTTGTTTTAAAAAAGATGTTGGCTGCCTGGAAGAACCAAAGGGGCTAAACGCCAGAATTATTGCTTCATTGCATATGACTGATCGGAGGTGAACCAAATTTTTGTACCGCTGAATTGTTGCATCATGATTATATGTTTGCAAACGTTTGTACGACTTTGCTATTCGTCTGGTGTCGTGTGCATTTGATCCGAGGAAGAAAAATGGGAAGGGGGGGGGGGGGTTACATCCTACAAAACTCCTAAGAAATTAGCCTCCCAACCCAACCCTCCTCGCAAAAAAAAAGAAAAGAGGAACTATTTATAAGATTTGTTTTTGTTGTTGGATCAATCCCTCGTCATTGATTTCCCCGTGCACTGCCAGTACAACAACCACCCAATTCGCTTCCAAAGTCATAATCCTGCTGGTTCTTACTGTACCATAGACCATAAGTTCTTGGGGGCCTTCAGAAAATTTGTTTGTTACGTCCACTTCATTTTGTCAATTTGTATACAGTAGCCATCTAAATGTGCATTCGTGGCACTGCATGCAGCATCACGGTCAAATTTTACTTCTGGTTTGACAAGAGTTACTTGTTAGAACTGCCGTTGGCGTTGTACTTTGTTAAAATTCTGTCTTCAGAAACGGCACTTGCCACTGATTTGTGCTTATATCTTCAAATATATTTTTCTTAACAACCGGCCCTTACTCGCGAGAACCCCCCTCCCCCCACTTTAATAGCGTTAACTCATCGATTCTCCGACTGTCCCATTTGCTCTCCCTTTTCTACGAAACTCGGGTTTTCGACCCCAACATCAACCCTCATTAACCGCAGATAACCATAGATAGCCGAGAATAACCCTATTACAAGAACACAGTAAAATTGTTCACGTTCGCGGTTTGATTTGATTTGACTGTGTTCCAGTTAGCCCTTTCTACTCAATAGGCCTTTTCCTGGATGGGCAGTGCTGCTAAAACTTTGAACAAGGTTTAATTTAAGACTCTGTCTCGATAAAAGCAAAAGCTTGGTGTGAATTGTTAATTACAGATTTTAAAATAGACTTTAATACCTTCCACGGATTCTTAATGCCAGTTGGAGATCGCGTACCATAATTGTAACTCTTCTTGCGTGGATAGCACAAAGATTTGTGTCTTCAAAAATTCCAACCAGGTAGTCTTCAGCAGCTTCTTGAAGGGCAAAAATTGCCTGCGTTTGAAATCGAAAATCCAAGCGATAATTCTGGGAAATCTCGCGGACCAAACGTTGGAAAGGCATCTTTGCAAGTAAAAGCTGCGTGCTTCTTTGGTATTTCCGGATTTCTTTGATTGCCACAGCTCCTGGTCTGTATCTTTTAGGTTTTTTTATTCCTCCTGTCTTGACCACATTTTGTTTCTCTCCGTTAAGCGCTGCAAGGTGCCAAACATTCACTGGTGGGAATTGTTCCTGCAGATTGGCGGTTATTTGTTTGGAGTGTTGCTTTCTGCAGGACTTGAAGCCAAAGGCTTGTGATTTCGTTTTCGCATTACGAAATATTTGCTTCCCTCTTGCCATATTTCTTTCGAAACTGTCAAGTAAAAAAACCACTTAGTCAGTTTATTGTTTAAACTGTCATACAACGCTGGCTAGACTCACCCAACTCGGCACTTAACGAGTGTGGTTTTCCAAAGCAGTATCTGAAAGACTCCAGTTCTATGAAATTCTATGTTCTTATGTTTCCTCTTGTGCTACAGATAATATTGAACTCTTTATATGAGATCCTGATCCTGTTGGAAACGTTGGTTTTGGTGCGCGCGCGTTTACTATACAGCAAAAAAGGCGGGAAATCGGCGTGCGCGGCCGCGCGTACGTACGTCTTTTAATAGTATGTGTGTTCAAGTCGTACATGCATAAACACGAAAATGTGTAAATAAAGGTACGTCCCCACGTTGATCACATGCATTACTTCAGTTCAGTTCATTGTTCTTATTCATGTGACGACCAGCCCCCAAGTAACAATAGCGGACGCACGGGGAGTGGGTATGTTATTGAGTGGTAATGATATTATTTAGCCAAAAGCCGATTTTTTTTTAAAGTTGAGTACTTATTCAGTGTAGGGGTAAACTGAGCTCCTAATGGCTAATTAAAAAACACTTCTCATTTGGCATTTATGGCGTTTTGTCATGCGGTTAACTTGGTGTAATTTTCAGACGAGGTCGAGGCTTTTGCGACAGGCAATCATGGAAAAACCCTCCCCTCTCCCCCTAAGTTTCATTCGTTTTAACCATAAATGTAAACTTGGTACCAGTTCCCCTTTCGGTCACCCTGCGAGTAAGCGGAAAAATGGCGCTGGTGTTTTGGAAATATTTGTTTCCTCTTTGCCTTGTATTTTCTGCAACTGGAGCAGACGCAGTGGAAGTAGATAAACAAGATGGCCATTCGCCTTTCGGAGAAGAACTGCAGCAAAATGGTTTTGAACACAAAACATTCACGGCAGAGGAGCTATCGCGATACAATGGAGTGAACGTGAGTGAGACTTTTAGTAAATGCCGATGCCGTTAATTATTTGGGACAGTTGTTTTTTGTCCTGCGGATGATCATTTTATTGGATAAAAACTGTTTGTGTGTAACTGAACTGATTTTGTTTTACAGACAGCCCTTCCCCTCTACATGGCAGTCAAGGGAGTTGTGTTCGATGTGACCAGCGAAAAAGGTATTTAATAGTTTTTCACAGATATTGATCTTTGGTGATTAGTATTTATGGTACGCCGCAAACCAAATCTGATATCATTTAACCTTTTAAAAATTGATAAATCTTTTAAAAACTGTCACACTCATGTCTTATGATTTTAAAATATTAAATTTGTATCCACGAACATACTAACTATTTGAATTTGTTTTGCGCACGCAGCAATCTATGGACCAGGACAGAAATACAATGTCTTTACTGGTAGGGACGCTTCCAGAGCTCTAGCAAAATGGTCAACGGAAACTGAAGACTTAAACAACAATTTGGTAAAGTAAAATTTATCTTGATATATTTCGAGTCCTGAATTTCGTTGGATTTTGCGCTCTCTGCAGACAGTTTGAGTGAACGTTTGACCTACGGGAGACTGGTGACGACATAATGATTGATGTGATAAAATAGTAAATTGCTCGTGAAATTATTGCCGTCAGCAGAGTGGCGCAGTGGAAGCGTGCTGGGCCCATAACCCAGAGGTCCGAGGATCGAAACCTCGCTCTGCTAAGTTTTTGGGTTTTTTTTTCACTTCTTTTTGTTTTCTAGTTTTTCTTTTTACACTTGGTTAATTTCTTCTTTTCGCCGTGTTTTATATCTAACTGAAGTTAAATTAATTTTCAGGATGGGCTCTCAAAAGATGAACTAAAGAGACTTGATGCCATTTTTAACAACTTATTCATGAAAAAATACCAAGTTGTTGGTTATATGAAAGGAAGCGAACCTACAGAAGACAACAAAACGTTTAGAGTGGAGTTATGAATGTCAGAGGAAGATCAGTGAACGAACTGGCTGAAACGGGGAAAGGATACTTAATACTTAGCTATGATAGTATAACTTTGAAATTTGAAGAACCTTTCACTCCAACATCGACATGAATACGCTCTACTCCTCTAGTCTTCTTTTGTAATAAATTTTTTATACATTTTTTTACTTACCAAGTAAGGAACGCTGTTGGTGGTCGGGGTAACCATTTGCCATTTTTTTACTAGGGTTTTCAGTGGTTGCTTAGGGTAAAGCAAAGTTTACTAAAATTATTATTTTAAGAGGCAAACCTCATACACTCGTGAATATCTTAAATTTTCCTCTTCTGGGTTGCATGTCTTTGACTGTATTCCAGAAAATTCCTAAAGTACCACCTTGACCAGTGAAACACCTAAAAACTTAAAAACCCCAAATTTAAACAATTAGCTTGTAGTAAACAGAAGGTTGACCCATTTCTCACATCTGAATTCCTTTTGAACATTCCCATTACAAACAAGAAACAAGTGCAGGCCATACTTTTGTCACCATATTCAGATAGAGAATAGTGGTAGTTATTTCAGTAGATAGTACACATACTCCCATTTTATCAACTGGTAAAGTCAATACTTTTGTATACAATATTTTTGTATTGATCTAGATAGATCATTCTATTGTATTTTGAGTTTTGTCCATCTTAGCATCATTTTGTATCAATTTTTTTTCTTGCATTTTTAATCTTATATTTTCAGGTTGTAAATTTCGTAGTAACTTAAGATAAATATAGGTAGTAGATATTAATAATAAATTATTGCATTAAGGGCCCATTACACTAGTAATGTATGTTTTAGTCTCAATAAATGAAGTTGTTATTACTGGTATAACCATTGCTTTATTATTGATATTGTTTTTAATAAATATACAACTATTTTACTGTAGTCCCCAATAGGAAACATATGTACTGGTAGCTTTGAAATGCATACACTTTTTTTAAAAATAAGAACACACTTAATTCTAATAAGAACAGTGAGGCTCAAATCGCCCGAAAAAATAAGAACAAATTAAGAACAATTTGAGGCTGAAATGAAATTTTAAAAAAAAACTAAGAAAAGAAAAAATAGCAAAATGAGCATGGCAAGCGGCAGTCATCACATAGAGCATCACACATTAAATAAATTTCGTTACTCATTATTTCATACAAATATACTCCAACTGTAAGAACTGCATGTACTGTATGCGGTTGTATGCAGCATTTATTGTGAAAAAGCAAACAGGAACAACTTCGCATTGTAACTTGATATAGTACATGTACTCACGTTCTTGAACTAAAAACTGGGCACAAGTAAACACCGAAAGGCCTTTAAAGTCGATTTTCAACCATTAAAGAAGATGTTGCAGTTAAGAACAAAATTTAATAAGAACATTTGAGCCTCAAATTGTTGAAAAAATAAGGAACATTGAGCCTGGGCAAAATTTTACTGGTTCTTATTTTTTTAAAAAGTGTAGTTACTGCGCTATTCTCGTTGTACAAAAGTATGTTCGCACAGAATTCAAGAACAATAGATGGTAGTGGCTTGCGAGGTACATGTATACTGTATTTGATCGTTGCTCCAGATCGCGATATGATATGTAACCGATCGAACACCATTTAAAACATTGGCCGATCTTCCACGAGTTCATCAATACGAGCCCATACATAACGCAAAGCGTTGAACACAATAAACATCTATTCGATTAAAGCTCTAACTTACCGATCATCAATGGCTTTCGGACAGCAACACCGAGTCGTGCAAGTTTAACTGCTGAAAGGCATATCGAAACCACGCGTCTTCAACCCTTGATTCTTGGATTTGACTCTTGATTTCACTTTGTTTGCGATATTTGTGGCTTTTGTATGCAGAAGTGGACCGGTGATTAGTTTTGAAACGATAACAGCCACTTTCTTGTGGAGAAATGACAAAATCAACGACAAATAGCCAACAAACATTCGAAACGTGGGATATTGTGAAGAATACGCCCCCCAAGGTTCACTTGGGACGTGGGGGTTGTATTCTTCACAAGAGGAAATTTTCCCAAGTGAGGAATGCGCCCCCCCCCCTCCCTAGTAAGTTTTACTTACGATAAACTTCGACAGTCAGTTAGGAAAAATACACGACCATGAACTAAAAAACGGATCAAAACCATGCATCTCCATACGAATAGCGGAGGAATTTCGTTTGACGCTTGAAGTGTGTAAGGACGCCAATGACGCAACGAATCGATGACGTCAGTTTCTGTTTGAGAGTGCGTGACATCGGTAAGGTCATTCCCCCCTTTTGCAATGCGCGATTCTACTGCGCATCGCGTGAGCAGTGTTTGCGTGATTGAAACTAGCGCGCGCGAACAAAATCCAAGATGGCGGCCAGTGCAGAAAGCTGCCTGGCCAGAGACAAAAGAGGTTGTTTCGAGGTTGTTTCCGCCGGATAAAAAACGCAGTAAAACAATAAATGGCAGCAGATCGCTGAAAAAGGAAAAGATGAGGTCCTGGAGATTTTTTGGAATTTTGGTGAGTCGTGAAGACAAAAGTGAGCAGGAAAATTCTTCCTGTATCGCAATTTTATCTTTCTCGAGACAAGTCTTGGTGTGAAAACGTTGTCATAGTGCGGAAACGAGCGTGGGGACCCCATAATTTTTTCTACCAATTTGTGCTATGACCATATAACTCCATGTTCAGAAAAAATTAGAAAATTCTGATGAAAATGAAAAGTATTGGCATGAATTGATTGTTTCTCTGCATTTCGTAACCATAGCAATAATTTTCATATGAAAAAAACTCATACCATAAAGACATTTTTGCATAAACACCCGAAGCAAATGTTCTCAATATCCAGGAGTGTTAATTACTTCAGCTTTTCGTGTGTTTCCAAATTTCTGAACATTTGATTTGGTATTCCGGAAGTTATCAGTACAGTTACGTAACATAGTTTTCATTAACAAAAATATAGCCCCAGAGTGGTGGACTTTTGCCCGCCATATCTCTAAAAGTAGTGTGGGGACCCCCCTTTTTTATTTCATTTCTGGGGTTTACATATAATGAATTATAAATGGGAAAACTTTAACCGAAATCTGAGTGCATGCAGGTTCTATTTGGGTGGAATGACTTTAACTTTTCAAATAGGCTATATTTGAAGAAATTTGGGAATGGTGTCTTTAGAGGATCTAATCTTTTTAGAATTTTATGTCAATTTCTACTTAACGATTACTATAAACTATATAGAACTTGAAAAATCTGAGCGTTTGAAAACTCTTAGTGATTAGCTGTGTTCTTTATGCCGTCAGCCGTTTTCAAATAGCTTTGGAGACTAAAGTATGGATTGAAAAACGACACACTGGACAAGGCGCACGCGTCAAACCTACTGAATTTCTTACTTACCCCTCTATTAACTACGCTTACGCTGAAGATTTGCGCTGAAAGCTTGTTTGTCCGAAACGTCTTACTTTTCAAAGTCTGTTTTCTCAAAGGTGTGTTTTCTCAAAGGTGTGTAATCTCAAAGTTGTGTTTTCTCAAGGGTGTGTTTTTGAAAGGTGTGTTTTGCAACACATCTTCCTCTCCAAAGATGTGTTTTTGATAAAAGGCGTATTTGCCGAACACACCTTTCCAAAACAAATCTTTTGCATGGTGTGTTAACTAACACACCCTTATGATCACGTTCAAAGGTGTGTTACTAAAGCACATCTTTTTAAAGGTGTGTTTTTGATAAGGCGCGTAGTTCAATACACCCTGGTGTACAATGTAGCACGCCATAGTGTGTAGATGAAACGTCAACACACCATAGTGTGTTTTAAAACACACCTTTGGTGTGTTAAGAAACACACCTGTTTTTACAGCGTTATCCAGCAATTCTTGAACCTAATGGAATCTAATGTCTCACCATATTTTGCTAATCTTTCTGCATGTTTTTTTCTACAAGATTGATGAACCTGTTATGGTGAGAATGCCAGATAAAGCCCTTGAGTATGGTATCGATAACCTAATGGAAATATTTGAGGGTACGCCAGAGGGAGTGGAAAAGTGTGTCCATCTGTGCTGTGGATATCCTAATTATTTGGTAATGATGAAGCCTGGGCTAGTTCAGCTAAACCGAAAAACTAAGAAAATGTACTAGACTTACTCATATTTGGTACTCGTTCTTAAGTATGTGACATAACATTTGGCATTGATTGTCATGAACTCTCATAAACAATACCATGAGATGAATACCCAAAAGACGAAGAGGAGCACTATAGACGAGAGAGGGAAAAAAGCAACTTTCATAAATGGTCAGCTTATAACCAACGGTAACGTAGTCAACTTGTAGCAAATATTAGTAGAATATGTCAAGCGTTTTCTCAAAACTGCCGGCAGCTTGACTCTAAAGGCTGCGTTAATGCACAGCATTGCATAAGATATGTGCACAGCCTTACAACTATTTTTGTCTGGATTCTTTTCTGTTTTTGCTATAGAATTCAGTTATTTTTATTTGTGTGTGTATGTATTTTTTTTGCCTGTAGTCACTTTTGTCGAAGTACACACTTCTACGTATTTGCATAATCATAGATACTATTAATGAAACAAAAGCCGAAAAAGAAGGAACACTTTTCATTGGCTTCATCAACAAGACGTGCAAATTACAAGAAACCTACAGAACAAAAAAAGTGGAAAACAAGTGGAAATCTGAATGGGGTGGTCAAATGCTATTCAGTCATGGCTCAAATCACAGCAAAGGGGTAATGATTCTCATTAAACCTTCCTTTGATATTTAAATCAAACGTTTGAAGACAAACAAGGTAGATGTATTATTTTAGAAGCTAAAGTAGATGAATTAAATTTTCTCTTTGTAAATATATACGCGCCAAATGATTGCGCACACCACATAACTTTTTATGAGAGTTTACAAGGAAGACTCAAAGAATTTTCCGATGAAAACTTTACAATCGGAGAAGCTTTTAACTGTGTTTTATCATCTTTCGATTAAAAGGGTGGAAGCCGGCTTCAGAAAATGTTAGAGTTACAAATGAGATCCAAAGAACGATGACTCTATTTAATCTTCATAATGTCTGGAGAAATTTATTTCCAGAGCAAACCGGATTCACTTGGAGAGATAATGCCCTAAGAGTTCAGTCGCGGTTAGACTATTCCTCTTGTTTCCAAACAGCTAAAACCTATTATAAGCTACTGTGATACTATTTTTGCTCCTCTCACAGTGACACTATAAATACGAACAAAAGACTGTCAACAAAAAAGGCCCAGGCTTTTGGAATCTTAATTCGTCACTACTGAGTGATAACAAGTACGTTGATGGATCGCTGAAAGTAAAGCCAAATATGAATACCTTGAAAATAAAGGTCTCGAATCCTTATCAAAATGGAAATTAGAGCATTTAGTATTAGATTTTCCAAGAAAAAAGCAAAGTTAAAAAGAACAGAGGAAAAAGACACCTTCGAGGCTATTAACAATTT
>JAOBYE010619075.1:0-10909 GCA_025403585.1 Parazoanthus swiftii
ACGATTTTGTGCGTAATGTTTTGCCCAACACATCGTCAAGAGATACGGTTGTTATCATTTCAGTGAATCCGTATGAGAATGATGTACAGCATATTATCAGCCTTGTATACAAACGAGGAACAAACATAATATTGATTGATCACGAAGGTTTAGATAAAGATCAGGACTCTTCAAGTTATGATATTCTGAAACAGTTCTGTGAAGATTTGAGCAATTCAGTGAGAATTTCTCTGCCCAAAGTTGCACGGCATATTTCACCATGTGAGGAGGACATACATTACTCTTTGAAGAAATATTTTCACAACTTCTTGAAAGAGATCTCGTCAAAATGGGTTTTGAATGCCATTTCCACCGGAGCACACATTTTAAAGGGCAAAGTTCTCAAAAGTTACATGATTGACGTAAAAGTTAGTAACAGCAAGCTCTTCCACAGAGCCATCAAAATTGTATCTAAGTTTACTGGGGTAAATGAAACAACAGCACATGAATGCCTTCTTAAAGCCATCTACAGAGTGGATCAACTCACAGATGACATAAAACAGAGAACTATCAGTATACATGTGTTGTACTCGAACAACACCGATAGAGTTGTTCCTCTGGCCGTCCTTCTTGCAACCGAAAGCTTTAAGGTGGATAGCGCCCTCGTCGCCATGGAGAACAAGAGAGTTGCACAGATTGTACAGAAGGTCTTGAACACAGATCTGGAGACATAGTGCAATATACATGTAAAGAAGTGAAGATAGTACTATCCAAGGAAAGTATTGTTTAATGTAAATCAGAAAACGATTCAGTTCATGCTTTTGAGAATTCCACGTGTTGAATTCAGGAATTAGCTTCCAGGACTTCAGTTCCCAGCATGACTTTCGGGTTCATCCTCTCCGTTCTCGAGATTCCTGTCAGTTTGCACATATTTTGTTTGAACTGGGCTTTATTTTTGAAACTTACCCTCCCACCCTCCCTGGGGGGGGGGGTTTTTTCCTGGGCTCGACCTGCCCAGGTTGAATAAAGATGCCTAAACTTGCCGTGTGTGGTTGTTGTGTCTTTGGAGGGAGGTCGGGGGAGCTATTTCATCTCTTTTGTCAAATTCAAACAAAACTGAAAGACACGTGCCTTTTGTTCTCAAGCTGCACGCTTTGGGAAGGGGTGACCTTACTGTGGCATAT
This sequence comes from Parazoanthus swiftii, assembly GCA_025403585.1. Classification (NCBI taxonomy): domain Eukaryota; kingdom Metazoa; phylum Cnidaria; class Anthozoa; order Zoantharia; family Parazoanthidae; genus Parazoanthus; species Parazoanthus swiftii. The sequence goes on from JAOBYE010619075.1 coordinate 1,164, forward strand.
GCAATTACGTTTTTTTTGGCCTTACAACCAGATTTGTGTTATCTTATCACGTGGCTCGTACGGGTCCCCCAAACCATTATTTTATATCCTTGAATTTTCAGTTTAGAAAATTACGTCTATTGAAAGTCCTGGAATTTCCATAAAGCTGTCCATGTTAATAAAAAGTTCTATTTATTTTATTTTGCTGTTGTCTGTCGGTGAAGCTACCATTTAACCCGAATGACTCCCTCTACAAAACACAATATCGTGAGCGTTTTTATCCGATCAACTGTACAATAGGTCTTTACTAACCGACTCGTTTCTTGTGGAAGGAAAACGCAAGTATATTTATCAGAACTATTACTCATTCAACAGTTAGGAGCAAGTGATTTTGAGAAAGGAAAATTAACCTTGAAGAAAATTTAATCTTATAGAAAAAGAGAGATCTTTCTACCCAGAGGGTCCTCGTTAGTTATGAAAACGCAAGTGCACGTTCATAGTCTAATCGACTGACTGACCCTAACTTCAATATCACACTTTTCCGTGAATGTTAACCGAGGTTTGGCACTGATGGGATTGGCTGCTTACCATGTGGCTTAAAAACGATTAATTATACAATAAAAGGTACTTGGCTTAAATAAAATGACTTAGCAGACTTGCCTTGAGAATTTGCGATTTTATAAAATTTCGGATGTGAAATTTGAGACACCATTTGTGAATTGGGAAAAAAAATCGACAAAGTTAATTCGCAGTGCAAAAGTTAATGTTAAAGTTAGATGTATATTTATCAAATCACTTGGCTAAAAGGAATTGTAATTCGAGACTCAAGATTTCGTTTTCGTAAATGGGATTATATTTGCAATAATCAAATCTTTGGATGATTTTCGAAAGTTCTATACGGGTGAAATGCTGTACTAATGGAGCACAGTTGTGTTTACACTTAAGACGTTTTTTCACCAAAAAAAATTGAGGTGTAAAAACATCGACGATCAAATTTCCCAAAAACAAGTTAGAACAATTTAATTTACTAGATACACTCAAGTTTCTTTTTACGTTTAGCTGTGTTTTAGTTTCCCTCATGTTTAAAGTTTTAAGTGATTTTTACTTCTAGCAGAATTTGGCAAAAACGAAAAGGACAACCGAATCTCGTTTATATTATCTGAAAAAAAGCCTGTATTGTACTTCGTTTTACCTTAGAGTTTCGGAAAATGTATCATATATCATAGGCGTTATACTTTTAAAAAGATGTGTTTTAGTAAAAACCATTTGGTTTGATTTCGCGCAAGGCTTCGTTTGAAGCCAGTGTGTCTCTGGTTTTACCATTCGCTCGGCTACTCTTCTGAAAAACTAAACGTTGGTTTTTGCGAGTCGGCTTTAGTGTGACTTACCGCACTTTGGATTTTATCTTCTTTGATTTTGTCTTTTTCTTCTTTAATGTTACCCACGATCTAAATTTCAAACAACTGTGCCTACTTGACATAGGCGCAATTTGCTCATCTTTATTTTCATTTCTGTCGAGTTAAGCAGAATAAGCTGATAGTTCACGCCAGCGTATTGCGCATCCGAACATCACGTTTTAACTAAAAATTCTATCAATCAAGCAAATGGAGCATATCGACGATTATAAAATTCCTTCCGTTGTCTTGGGGCAAACATGTTGCCATAGCTCATACCGGAAGTATAAGCGAAATGCGGAAAAACTGCGTTTCAGCATACTTCTGACGCCATTGTCAACTGAGTTCAGTAAATTAAATTGAAAGAATCGAGGTTAGATATGCAATTAGTTCTAATGAGTCAAAATAAATGCGAGTGCAGAATGATGTGCTACATGTATTGTCCCGCAAAAAAAAGACTGAAATAGTTTTCACGTTCGTAGTTTTTTTTATACCATAGCACAGGTCTTTATTTCAATAAATGAATTTGTTCCGTCAAAAGATAGTCCTATCAGTGGGGCCAGCCCTAGCATACCATCCTAGCAAGTTGGTACTAGGGCAGCCCTAGCTTACATTTGTAAACAGAACGGCAAAATACATTGGTATCTATTGAAAAATAAGCATGAGCAGAAAACTTTTATTCTAGCAATGCTTTCGAAGCAGAGCGAGCCACAACAGAGAACTACAGAACAAGACAAGTAACGTGTCTTGACTTTTTCTTTCTTCAAACTCTCTTTAAAAGTTCCAGGACGGGAGGGGAAAACATATTTGTAAATATTCGTTCTGGTTCTCAACACGTCCAAAATGTGTTTTCCACGACAAACCCATTTCTTAAAAGCGTGACTGTATTATCGTTGTGACCAGATAGAATATTAAGTGATAAACATATATGTCAACAAGAACAATAGACCAACTGCTAGTCTCTGACATATACCCGGAGGACAACCGTCATAATTAAAAATAAGTCGTAACACTCTTAATTTTTTTCATAAGAAAAAAATGCCGCGATTAAAAGCATATCTCAGGTTGTGACTAAGAAAAAAACGTTTTTTCTATATATTTTGAAAATGGAACGGAGAACTCGGTGCTAAAGAGCAATGCACTTGGGCACATATATAAACCAAACGAGTTGGACGATGCTGGGAGCAGCCTTTGAGTGTAATTGCGAACAAAATTCCAAAAAATATCAAGAACAGTTTTATTAACATTTAAGGCTGATATCGAAATCCTGATAAAAGCCAAGTAAGAACAATCTGAGCCTCAGATTAAACGTTTTTATTTAAAAGAAAGGAGTAAGAATCTATCAAATTCGCCAGTGGCAATGCCAAATTTTGTTAGATGCATACATTCCCGGCTTCTGGCTGCTATATCCATTACTCGATCAAATTTGGCTCATGAATCCAACACAAGCATGAATTTTTCATTACATTAAATAACTCCGAGAGAAGAACTTTAGTTGCATTAGCGAAGTTCAGTTGTATTGATGAGAGGTCAGTAACCTCTTTCTTAAGATCACGACATCAGACAATTTCTTTTGAATACATGGCCTTTTAATCTCTTAGAATTTTATTTCATAACTTTTCAGAGATTTTGAAAAACTAATGTGAGTAAATTTTATTCAAGTCAACACAGCAGTCAGGGTATCTGTATAAATATGGCGTCAGCCGCGCATGAGAGAGAGAGCGCCCAGACGACCGGCCGAGGGCCTATACGGTGCTAAGTGTAGACTACATCTGCAACCGAGTCTACCGCTCCAGAATCGGATTCTACAGCCACAGCAGGCGCTGTAACTCAACCACAGACTAGGACACGGCGCATACACTCCTTTTTTTAAAAGAACAATAAAATAAGAACACGAGCCTAGATTTTGGCCAAAACTTAAAAACAAGCCAAACAAACTGAGGCTGACCTCCAACGCCTTAAAGTCATTTCTAGGAAAATTCCTTCCTACAGCTTTTTCAGACTGAACTGAACACATATTTTCAAATAAATTTTAATTTAACCAACACTTGTATGTTTCGCCCAGAAAAAATGCTATAAATACTGTTAGCAGATTCAAAACATTAATTTGTAGTTAAAGAAAAAACGTGTGTGTTTCACAAACTTATTCTGGCGTCATTCTGTTTTTCTTTCGGTTTAAGAACAGCTAGATTAATAACATTTTAGCCTGAAAACTGGCGAAATTTAAGCAGCCTCGGCTAAAGTTTGCTGGTTCTTATAACAAAAAGTGAACTTTGACAGATGATTGCCAACAACAACATTCAATATCAGTTTGTTTTCGTGTTTTAACAACCACAAGCTTTACTGTAAAATTTAATTTACAAATTGTTTTAGTAAATATTTAGATAACGGCCGATCTATATCAAAGATCATATTAAATATTCAATTTGCAAACTACTCGGCCATAGAAATACGCACGTATTGGATTTGGAATGACTAACAACTTACGCAGTTCTATACACAAGTTAATGCGAAATTTACAAACTAGCCATGTCCATATCAACCAAAAGATATCATTTTGGGTTTAATTTTTTCTTATAAGTTAAACTTTTTCAAAGACCACACTTTGTTGCAGCAAAACAAACTGCTTCAATTAGTTTCAAACTTACAGCTCAAAACTGATGTTAGACCAACTATAAATACTAACAATATTAAAGTGCTGATGTAGAATTGCTGAACTGCATGATGCGGGAATCTTCCACTTTTCACATCAAATACGCTCTGCATTTCTTCTCGGATTGTCTACGATGATTTATAACACGGTTTTATAGTTTATGGGTGTTTTTTTTTTTACAAATAATGCTATTTTGTGATGCGGGGTCTAAATTGCATGCGAGATAATAAAGCTTTCAGTAGTATCAGCGTCATCATCTTAACGTATGTAAAATGAAAACTTAATGTTATATATTAGTGCAACTCCGACTAAGCAAAAAATATATGTATTAACTATAACATTACAAGAATAACATAGAATAAAAGAAAATCATATTATCCTACAACTAAAGAAAAGCGGAAAACACCTGACAAGTACGTCATATAAATAATCTTAAATATATATTGTTTCTTGTCACGACTTATCTTTTTCTTTCGCCTGCATTTTGGAAAAATCACCAAGGAAATATTTGCAAATCGCTGAAACACGCACTACGCCACTCAAAATGTACATATTAAACATTGTTTGGTATAAAAAGGATGATGAAAAGAGAACCCTCCCACTTTGAATATTTTCTTCAACAAGCTTAAGACTTAACTGAGTTAAGACAATAAAAACAACCTGTTGAAGTATAACACTGTTTTTTAAATAATCTGCCAAGTTCTGTTCAATCTTATTGAACAAAAAATTGAACCAGACTTCTAAATAAAACTATCTTAAGATCAGGAAAGGTAACGCAATGTTTGTTAGACTGTGTCTACAACTGTCTATAGCTTTGTTATGGGGACAGGATCCGAATGGACAGTGCCATTCGGCACGAGGCTTACTGCATTATCTTTATTCTTTTCAGGAACAGAGACATCCGTCACTAGAGCTTCATTAACTTTTGCTCTTTCTTCTTTCTCTTCTTCTGCTTCCGTTGGTTCGGAATTGGTCGCGGATAAACCAGAATTCGGTGTTCCTTCAGCATTACCATGGTCATGGACAAAGCTTTCAAACTCACGCGGGCTGCATCGAGGTGCATCAGTAGGCTTAGTGTTGTGAAACTTTGAAAAATCAACTCTAAAATGGCCATTTTTATCACCTTGTTGAGAGACTATTGGGCAAAAGACATGTCCCCAATTAATTTCGTCTGGCAGATAGGAAGTACGGGCTTGCATAGTCATGCCAGTTGGTTCAACAATTCCTTCAAGAATAACAACAACTTCGAAGTCAAGTCTCAGCAAGTCGTCAGCCGTGTAGTTAAAGAAAGGACTGTCCTTGTCTATTATATGACAGACAGTTACGGGCACAAATAAATAAATGAAGTCATCTGCACCACCTAAATCGTGGATAACTGGAAGGTTTTGCTGGAAAAATGCAATTTCTTCACCTTCCACGGAAAAATGTTTTCGAATCAGCCGGACTCGAATGTGCGTTTCAAGTAGCTGTGTTCGACGAACATCGCCAACACGAAACATCAGACACATTTTGTTGTCTCTCGGTGCAATAACAGCGTTCTTCGAAAACAAGATTGTAGATCGCCTCAGATAAGGTCGCTGTAACTTCGCAAAAATAAGTCCTAACATTGTCGAGTTGATAAGTAGCCCAACAATACATTGAATTAGTAATAGAATGACCCCTTCCGGGCATTCTGGAGTGATCTGTCTCCCTCCGTATCCAATAGTGGTTTGTGTTTCAAGTGAGAACAGGAAGGCCGAACTCCAATCCTCAACTTTCTCAATGCATACTTTGCCAGAGTATTTTAATCGGTAAACGTAGATTCCCCACCAAATACTGCCAAACACAAGCCAACTTGCTAAAAAGGACAAACTAAAGATAAGGAAAACATATCTCCATCGCGATTCGATCAATGTGGTGAAATGATCAGCCAAGTAAAGTTGTCGACGCTCGGCCACATTAATCAGTTGTGTTTGGATTTTTCCTTGTTTGCTCACCAGTCGGTTTTTGTGAACCTTTCTGAGTACAGCTCTTCCACGGCCAAATCGTGAGGTCTTCTCTGTTTTCTCGACATGATGTTGAGTTGTAAATCGATCTAGTTCAACTTCCATAACTGAAACACGTTGTTCAGAGGCTAGTGCGTGTCGTGACTTGACTGGTACAAACAGGAACTGAGGATTCTTAGTCTTTATAAAGCTACCACAATTTGTACTTTTTATATCAAAAACTTTTCGTGGCAACAATTACAACTTGGTTTGAGTCAGCTGCGGCGGTAAAACTCGACATAAAGGAAATAAACTAATAATTTCACTGCGTTATTCAAATTGTAAATTTACATGTGTTTTCCCACCGTGGCACCAGCGACTGTTCATCGGCATCCAAAACAATGGCTATTGTTCTAGTCAGATCCTGATTGGTGCATGCTCGCATGACTAAGTCCACAAGTCGGTGCGTCAAGTGGGTTTTGTTTGAGAATGACAGACAGTGCCAGTATTGTTTCTTTTTTTAAAAAATACACAGATGCTAGATGGCAGAACTCTTATTCCGTTACCGGAGAATAACTCCATTTTCAAGTCAACACAAGTAAGCTCACATGAACCATTTGCCTTAATTAGCTTTTTTGTTTCGCTAAAGCTGAACGCGAAAACATTACACAGTTGAGTAAACGGTGATTAAAATACTATTAATAGTAACAAAAACAAAAGCAGTGACAACCATACCAAATGGACGTTGATGGTATCTTAAATTTTTAGCTGAAACGTGCCTGTAACGTGCCAGCGTTTATCTTACAATTTTCTTCTCTCTTAAGACCTTTATAAATCTTTTATACAGGTCAAGTTTGTTTTTGACCTTTGAAAAAGATGACGTTACACCAAATGAATTGATGCATTAACAGTTGGAGTTGCAAAACTGAAAATTGTTTACGGTCACAGTTTTTCACAGCTTCGATATAATTGGTCTTGGCGGCATCAGGCGCCGCGCGTGCATATCTACTATCTAGTTTTAAATTGATTTCGCAACAACGCGCGAAATATCAACGGAAACAAAGAACACATTTTGTACAATACTTTGAGTGCCTGTACATCATAAAATTCAGAATCTAAATTTAAATGTCTACTTTATTCTAGTGGGTCTGTTCAAGCTAATTTTCTTTTTGCCATCCGCTTTTTATAATTGTCACCAGAAGGTTTGGAAGCAAACGATTTGACAAAATACTCCTAAAAAGCTGACATGACGTGACCAAGGCAAAATTTGTATTCTCAACAATCACGTCTTATGTGCTACAATTACCACTGGGTTGTATTTTCGGCACGTTTTCATGTTGAAGAAGGGTACTATGACTTAGTTTAACTCACCGACCTCAGAACAAGCAGGCAAAAACAAAAAAGAAACAAAGATCCTGAACAAAACGAATATATGATTATATTCGTAGGGGTCACAACGTAATCAAGTAGTTACCTTTTGTTAATTAAAAATAAGTTTTATATCAGGCAGCTGCCTGCAAACAGCCTAGGTCTGTGACGGAGGTTCTGCGGCCTAGAACGGGGCATTCGTACAACCTCGTTCCCAAGGCTTGGGATTTTCCCCGTTGTTATCTTATCAGGCAAAGGTACAGCTGACAGGGCTCGCAAAGCAGCTTTGAAAGTGGCAACTGAAACGTCCCTGTGGGGGAAGGGACGAGGAAGTTATACTTCCCCGGTAACTTTTATGTCCTCTGATCGCCGGAAACGTGAAGGCTAAACCTAGGAAAGATTTTCGCTTTCATAGTCAAGAAACCATTGGCCTGGCTCCCTTATTTTTTGTCAATTTTGTATGAACTTGATAATTAAACTGACAATGGCAGAAGCTCAGTCGAACGAGTAGTGTATATGTACGATTATTTCGAACTTAGAAATTCAAAGTTGAACTAGGAATCCTCACAAATCAAGGAACTAATAAAGTAGAATTGTTTGTGCTGTTGTTGTTATGGACAACAGTCAGGAGGGGGAGGGGCAGGCCCGTAGGCAGGGGGGTGCGCGGGGTCCGTACGCACCCCCCTGCCCCCCACGGACCAAAAAGGTCCGCTTTTGGAGGTTTAATAAGACGGTGAAGAATCCCGAATAGGTTTAATTATCGTAACGGAAATCGAAACGACTGAAAAAAAAACCCGACCATAAGCGTGTTCAGTGTCCCATAAATTTGCCCCCCAAAACGAAATTCCTGCCTATGGCCCTGGAAGGAGGGGGGGGAGGTTAGTCGCCTGCTCGCTGGCTAGATCGGAAACTTAAAAATACATGTATTTTAAAAATTCCAAAAAAAAATAATCTTAAATTAAATTAGACTTTCTTGCAACTTTTCGTTTTGGCTTTCAAATTTGAAACTTTGTTCACATGTATATATCTCACAAAAAAATCGTTACATGTGATGAGACGTGAAAAGTTCATGCGCAGCTGAAACACAGGCCATAATAACTGTTTCAAGTCTTGTTTAAACCAAATCGATTAATGTAATTTAACACCAATAATTCTTAGCACATGAAAAGCCAAAAAAAGCTCGTAAAAATGCACAGAAAAGTTATAAAAACTTCAAACCGATAATACACAACGTTGCTACTGTACAGGGACGAATATCGCAAAAGTATATGGTTTTCTCTTTGCCTACTGGAGTACTGGCCTTGGTTAGGTTGCAAGGTTTTTCGGTAAAATCTGTGTATCAATTGGCAGATCAGTTTACGACTATCATTAAATGTTTGAAATTGTATTTAAAACTTAAAAGTTTCCAATAATTTACACAACTTACATGGTTTGATAATATAATTTTTAAACCGAAATTGTTTCTGTTCAAATCATATATGAACAGGTCATACATTATATGCCCCTATAAATTAGCTGCGTTAACTTATTCCTAGCCTGAGTTACAGATTCTTACCTCGGCGCTTCCTAGTGAGGTGCTTGATAGACGAGTCTGGGCACTTTAAAGCCTTGTTCAAAGCCCGATTAGTACTTATCCTGGGTTAACTCTTAACAAAACCTGTAGAGTTAAACCAGGATTAGTAGGCTCATGCATAAATTCGAATAAATTTGTCACTCTCCTCGACCAATCAGAAACTCGCTGACAGGACTTTTCGATACCTGGGGTAAAATGATGCGTCTCTTGGAGTCGCCTCGAGGACACATAAAGAACTTTTGGCCTTGAGTTTTATTGGTTGACCAACGTTTTTTTCCAAATTAATAATAAGACATCTTTTATTAGAGGACAAGTTCAAACGAAGAGGGTATAACAATGACTAACAACCACCTTCATATTTGTAATTACATAGTTTGTTTCTGACGTTAAAATATCAAATAAAGTTTCTTGAGTAGGTTTCAAAAACAAAGTTGAAGGCCAGAAATGAGGTGAGTACAAATGACGTCACTGTCAGGAACGTCTGGCTCTGCTTAGTTTACTAAACAGCGAGCAAGAAATGGTGGCGGGAACATCGCGGTTACCAATGCTCGCTGTCATTTTCCCTGTCGGCGACCTTCCAAAACAAATCTCACGTCTGGAGGTTTCCATGAGAGATATCCTTGATACTGCTCCACCTGATGACAACGGTCTCGAGTCGATAGCAACAAGATCTGAGGGCGAAAAAACAAGGATATGAATTATTAGTTTTACTTAATATGCTTTTATTATTATTGTTAATGTTATTGTTATTGTTATTCGGTTATTGTTATTGTTATTTCACGGGGGATTCAACACAGTCTCAAAAAAAGGTTTAC
>JAOBYE010619186.1:0-12161 GCA_025403585.1 Parazoanthus swiftii
GAAAAGGGAAAACGGAAAGTTAAAATTCAGCAGCCGTCTTCGTTGACGTTCCCGTCCTCGTTGCTTAAGCTCTCTATTGTTTTCTTGGTACGTTGGCAAATCGAACCCAACGAGTTGTCATAAACGATGAATACTCAGATAAGGTAAATGTCAAGTCAGGAGTTCCCCAAGGCTCAGTCTTGGGGCCATGCTTATTTTTATTGTACATCAATGATCTACCCGAGTCGTTGAACTCAACTGTCCGTCTGTTAGCAGATGACTCTCTGTTAAACCTAACTATACGGTCACAGGCTGACACCGAGACTCTCCAGATTGACCTGAAGAAGTTAAAACTGTGGGAAGAAAAATGGTTCATGGAGTGCAATGTTGACAAATGTTACATCCTACGAGTCACTCGCAAACAGAACCCAGTACTCGAATTCACAATTACGCCTTGCATGGTAAAGAACTTGAAACTGTCGACTTAGCAAAATACTTGGGAGTCACTCTTACCTCAGACCTCAGATGGAACCGCCACGTTGCAAATATCACACACAAGGCAAACCAAACACTTGTTTTCTAAGATGGAATCTTAGAGTTAAGTCACCCACCCTCAAATCCGTGTTTTACTAGAGCTTGGTGCGCCCAGTACTAGAGTATTCATCTGCAGCATCGGATCCTTACACTTAAGATAATATAAACAAACTGGAAATGGTGCAGAGACGCGCAGCCAGATATGTGCTAAACAGTTATCACAACACATTCAGCGTCAGTGATATGATTGAAGAACTGTGGTGGAATACTCTCGGAACAAAAAGAAAAAGGACAGACTGGCCATATTTTACATCCATAATGGCCAAACTGGGATAACCACCAAAAAATATCTAACCCCCTTGGTCGTAAGAGTCGCCACGTAAATGAGAAAACTTATGAAGTCCCATTTGCACATACCGATTACTATAAACACTCATACTTTCCAAGAACGATAAGAGAGTGGAATGTTCTACCAACAGTGGCGGTTGATGTTCCTTCCCTAACAGTGTTTGAAAACATTGTTTAAATGAACTCGTTGTTTGTTACCCAATACAGTATGTAACGCATCTCTAAATAATCCTAAATTCGAAATTTATTTACAAGTTGTATTACCGCTGACCAAATTTTCAAGAATCATCTCATTGATGGAGGCAAATAAATGGAAGATAGATAGATAGATAGATAGATAGATACGTTCGCGGACGCCTTTTAGGGGGAGTGGAGCGAGGTTTTGAAACAGCAAGAATTTACTAGCCACTTAATCGTGGATTAGCGATTTAAAACACCCCGAAACATGGGTTAAATGTAATTACAGTTTAATCGTGGGTTAGTGCTAATCGGGCTTCGAACAACGCAATCTATTCTTGGGCTAAATTTTAATCCTGGCTTAGGGGATTTAATCCTGGGTTAGCGCTAATCCGAGTTTTGAACAACCGGGCCTAGCATTTAATTCTGTTAATTTCCGTAATTCGTGGCTCAATTTGGCTTCCACTTTACTCTAGTACATGTATAGTTTTTAGGTTCTGGTCCGTTCTATGGTCGCTAAAATTTCTGCTAACTTCTGAGGACCTGACTGAATACGATTACTTTTCCGACTATCCGGGAATGAAGGGCGACAAAACAACAAAACTTAAGGCAATGTTCTAAAAGAAATGGTCGATACTTTAGTTGTGCATATATCGAGTTATGGATGCACTTGGGAAATTGGGAGAGTACTCGAGAAGCTAGAGAAGCACTCTAACGCTTCTCTCGTTCCAAGCATGGACCATTTCTTAAATAATGCAAAAAAAAATCTATCAAGTCCCCAATTGCTGTCGGTTAAAATTACTTGTTGCTCAGTAACAAGAAACCACTTATTTTTCTCTCAATTCGACGCTGACGCAAATAGCTGATACACACTCTCACACATAGACGTATTGATACCATCCGATCCAATTTGATAACTACGTGCTTTCTCTGACACAAAGTTTTTCAAGCAAAAAGAATTTACACGTAAAAAAAGTCTACACATAATTATAAATTGAGGTTTGTATACAATCTTGGGAGGATAATGGATATGCCCTGTATAAGATGAACAGAGCTGAGGTGGAGGGAAAGTTATGACATTATGAACTCTTTTATTTTTCAGGCTAATTTAAAAAAAGCATATGAAGCTTTTCGCGAAGACAACTTCCGAAAGAGTGATGAGCAGTGTGTGTGTCTGCTGAACAATTTGTATCAGCCAATCACCGACAAGATAAATCTTGGTTCGTATACAACCTTGGGAGGATATGACCTGTACAAGATGGACAGAGCTGAGGTGGAGGGCCAGTACAAGACTCGGGCTAAAGGACCTGCGAAGGAGGCTGTGTTCAACCAGAAGTTTCATCGAGACCGTGAAAATGAAGCTAAACTCATCATGAAGGCCGACAAGAAACTCAGCGACGGCGAGCGACAACGTCAGGAGGACAAAAGGAAGAAAGAACAGGCAGAAGCAGAGAGAAAGAGAATTGAGCTGGAGAGCCAGAGGCAGAGAGAAGTGATGGAGGGGTTGAAAAAGAGCCACCAGGATCAAGTTAAGCAGCACTTGGAGAGGTTGACAACAGAGATGAGCAAGATGCAAGAGGAGAATAAAAAAAACCTCGACGAAGCACTTAAACAGTTTGAAAGAGCCAAAAGCAACATGCTGAAAGAAGAAAGAGAACAATCACAACGTCTACAGCAGTTTTATGAAAACCGGATAGCACAGTTAAAGGAAGATGCACGTATAGCGCGAGGTGAGAACGTAACGATTAACCAAATTGGGTTGTTTATGGGCTTTTATTGTTGTCTTTTTCAGTTAAATAACTTTAGCTAGTCAATAATCAAATAATTAATTATATTTATTAAAAGGTAGTAATAATTAATTATTATGGTCGTTATTGTCACTTCACTGTCAATGTTACATTCCCATTATTCGCCACTCCCTGAAACTACAAAAGGACTGGGTCCGACTACCGTCCCAGAAGGCACCGCTCAAACGAATGTTTTAGACAATTCATCATTTAGAATCTTCCCCACACCATTGTTTTTGCACAATGCATGTGACTCAGTTGTCTCATCTAAGAAACAATGCAATAAGGAAAATCTATCATCGCGGTTTGTACTCGCTAATGATTGTGTATTAATCGTTCCACTAATGATCGTGTCTCGTACAAATTAGCATTTGTAGCATTGCTCTCTGGGACCGTTTGGGCAGCAGTCTACGGAATAATCCCTCATTTGCCTCGTTTGCACAACCCTGTTAATAGCAAAGGGGCAAAAAGGCAGCTGCACGCAAAAGAAAACAGTGCTTCATAACTGCGAGATGATTCATTTCGCCTGTACTGTTTTTGAGAAATCTATTCATTTGGTCAGCGAGTGTAAGGGTAAACTATGTTTTAAAAGTAGTATCCATTGGCGATCGATGGTTTCGAGTTCAAAAACAAGTTCGGTTTGTTAGAGAAGACTTTAAGTCAGAAGACTGTTTTCTGATCCCTTCAGTTCAGTAATTTTGTTCAGGTAGTCACCAGAAATCCAGTGCTAATATTCACGGAAGAGTTTTAATATGTGTTCAATTATAAGTGTGGGAAATTAGAAACTCCAAGTCAACCGAGCGAGAGAGCTGTCAGTGATACAACACGTACACTGGAATTATCAACGACGAGTCAAACCATATGCATTAAGGTCGAAACAAATAAAAATACTGTAGAAATGGCTGTGTTCAGATAAAAGGTTTGTGTTAGAAATTTTTTAGTGGTTATGTTTCTGGAATTTTACCGCTATCACCGCGAAAGAAAGTGAGATACCATAAAATATCGTTCATACTGTCTAGCGCAACACAAAATCGTTGCATATAACTCGAATTTAGTTTAAGTAGTTATAAGCGAGCTACAAATAATCTACTGGCCTTTTGTTTGACCCTAATTACTAAAAAAAAATAAGAGTTTGTGGAGTAGAAACTGCATAAATTTGTTGGTTGTGAAATAAAAGCTAAAAAACTAAACAGTGTCTTTCTGCAGCATCGAACGTATAATGTTTACTGACTCCAACTTAACTTTCACACGAATTATATGCATTACAGTTTTTTTTGTCAAAGATAGACATTCCTTCGTGGCGCAGCGCATAATATGTGGTAATTAACCAAAAGTTATTCGCTACGCCACGAAGGAATTATATTTTTGAAAAAAAAAATATTGCATATAATTATTTCTACAAAAACTTATGTGCTGCGCCACAGAGGAATTCTATTCTTGACAATATCGTACACCTCCTTTTCTTTCGCGATGATAGCGGTAAAATTCCAGAAACATAACCACTGAATATTGCTAACAATTTTCTAATACAAACCTTTTATCTGAATGCAGCCGTTTCTCCATATTTTTTTGTTTTTTCGACCTTATACTTGTTGACCCTTTGTTGACAACTCTAGTGCACATGTTTTTTCATTGACAGCTCTCTCGCTTTAATGATATAGAGTTTCTTATTTCACACACTAACAGTTGAGTACATTTTGAAACTTAACACTGGATTCGTCGTATGACTACTTGAACAAAATTACTTAACTGAAGGGGTCAAAAGACGGTCTTCATATAAATTCTTACTTTACAAACCGAATTTGTTTTGGTGCTCGAAACCATCGATGCCCAATTAATGTTACTTTTAGAACTCAGTTTTGCCCTTACCCTCGCTGATCAAATGGATACATTTTTCAAAAACAGTGCAGGCGAAATAAACCAGCTCGTAGGTTTGAAGCAGTGTATTTTTGCGTGCAGCTGCCATTTTTGAATTTTGCCCTCAACGTCCTCCGTTGCTATCGTAAAAAAACTAGTGTCGCATTCACACATAAACATGTTTAATTTAACTAGCAAGCATAAAAATGTTCAGGGTTGATTCCAACTAGGATAGCTACAATTTATTTTAAATATTGTATGCCAAAATTTTTGAGCCGAAAGTGTTGCTATGCTGGAAAATATTTTTTAAACCTGTTTAGTTAAACGACTCAGTTTAAGACATGTTTAAGCGTTAGTGTGAATGGGGTATAGGATTCGTAACTTGCTGTACGAACCGAGCAAACGAGGCTAATCAGATGTTTTTTATATGTCTTGCTGATTAATTGAAGCAAGTGAGGCCGGGAAAAGAACGAAATCATTTGACGTTTTGACAGGTGATCAAGAGATTTAAATTGCGCTAGCTCTTCACCATTTGGGGCTGTTTCTACGGTTGTTTCAGGACACAATTTTATTTCGGAGTTAGGCAGGTCGTCCTTGTCGTAAACAAAATCGTCGAATTGTTAATGCATTAAACATAAAAAATTGAAACTTAAATTTTGAAGCCGCACGAAGATTGAAACGATTCATACTCTGTTGTTAACGTACGTGCCTAGAAAGCCACAAAACTGAGCTTTTCATGTGCTGTTTCTAAAAGAAGACTGTGGAAAAGCGGCCAGCTGGTTGCATTCCCACGTGAAGTCATTGTATTCTGTCATTAAGTCTATCGTTTTGTAAGGTTTCCTTTGACGTTCTCGTCCTAGTTGCGTAAACTCACTGTAGCCTGGTTTCCATATAACTGCTACTAACCCCGTAACTGCTGTAAGGCGAACCGGCGGTAGCACTTGGGTGGCACGATCTCCTCGGTGCCGGTCATCCGGAACAGAATGTTTCCACTAAAAATAGAACTGCTGCCGGTGTGCCCCAGTGCTACCGCCGGTTCGGCTTACGGCAGTTACGGGGCAGTTACGGGATAAAGTTACATATTTATGGAAACCAAGCTTATTGACTAATCGCAGCACGCGAATAATAATCAACAACTATTTCACGAACTTGAATTTGGTACGAGATGATAAACACCGCAGCGCTGAGTTTGCTGTAATCATAAAATCATCTATGTTCGTCAGTTGTGAATGGAATAATTGTTTTATTAAATACCGAAGTGAAACATGTTTTTTTTCCCTTTTTAACAGTGAACGAAGATTAACTAATGAAAGACAGGAAGACTTGAAACGTTAACTTTACTTAGCATTGCTTTGTTTTGGAAACAACTGTTATTTGTCCATATAAGGCTATTTTGATGGTTATGAACTGATGACCATCAGTTGGAAGAACGAATCAATAATCCAGAAATCTAGCAATTAGCGTTTTGTATTTGACAAGTTTTGTTATCATTGATGTTATTGTTATTGAAACGTTTTTCTCTTTTGGATATTTAATGTTAAGAAGGAGCAGTCCAAATTTATGAGGGAAGGATGAGAGGTTTGGAAAAAAGAATAGCCGAACTTGAAGGTAACTGAGCAAACATTTTAAGGGACCGGTCATCAAATATGGCGAGAGGGAGATGGAGGAGAAATTTAGCGTGGAGGGTCCTGAAATAACTGAAATCTTTTGGAAACTTGTGAGGGAGGTCTTGAAGAAAATTAGCTCGACGTTGGGGGATTTCAATACTCCGTACTTCTCCACGAGTGTGCAAATAGTTGTTTGTTTAAATTGGTACCTCAGCTTAGAACTTTGAAATGTTACTATTTACAACAAAAAGCTAAATTTGAAATTAATTTTGTTAGTCTTTGAAAATCAGTTTACAAATGTTTCTACTACTACTACTACTACTACTACTAACAGAATTATTGTGCAGCTACTTTTAATTTGTTGAGTAGATTTGTTTTGTGTGTAATATTTGTAGACAAACCATAGATCCCAAGTCTCACGCACCGAGCTTTCGTGTCAAAGCAAATTTCTGGCGCATAAAACCTTTAATTTAACCCTTAAACAGCTAAGCCATTTTTTTCTGGGTGGTGGTGACTTTCTCGATCACCCTTGCTGCGGCCGGCGTTTTCAACAGCACGGTGCGTTACACATCATTTGTATATGAAACAAATCGGAGTGTTGACATGAAAGAAAAACAAAACAAAAACAGCAGTTTATATGCCTTGAAACTACTATTTTGGCGGCCGTCGTCTGGTGTCATTTTTGGCGAGAAGATTTTTGAGAAAGAGCGGGAAATATGCTGCACGCGTTTTGCCAGTGTGCTGGTTTGGTAAACAACCAAGGAACAACTACTCGAACGTATTGATTTTTTGTTTTGTGCTTTTCCTTTGGAATAATCAGAGTAACTATACAAACATAGTTTTGTAAAGAATTTCAACGGAATCGGGAAATCTTGCACATTTTTTGTACATATCCAACCTGGAAACTGGGAAAGTTTGCTTCAAAACTCGACAGAAGAAACCTACAAGGTAAACGTCATGGGAGTGATTATGAACAGCAGAACGCTTGACTTTGATGCTTGATAAAACTCTTGGCGACTTAAAGGAAACATTCTAATTCTGCTGTGTTGTAATTAAAACTTCTAGCAAATTGAATTCACTTCTTGTCCAGCAACTGAGCTTCGAGCAAGCCCAACTTGATTCATTTTGCCGGAAGTTCGATTTTATGGATTGTTGTTCTCTTGGCTATTGTTTGCATATAAAACACGTAATCTATTGTCAAATGGGTTGCGCTTTGGAAGTTTGGTATTTGAATTACTTATAATTATGCATCTAGCTGCGATTTTCATAATTATACAACTGTAGGTTGAAAAAAACTCAATGATACTCAGCTGATTTGGTTTATTAGTCCCTATGTTATATCCGAATTACAATACAAAATTCTGAAAAATAGGGAAGAAAATTAAGTTTAAATTAAGTCTTAAATGCTCGAAACTTTGATGTGCTTTTTCTTGAAAACTCGCGCGATACACGTTTTTCGTGTCCGGAAAAATCTCGCTAATAAGAAGGTTGTGTGTGCTGCACCGCAACAGTTGTTTCACAACTCGTCCGTCATCTTGTCCGTCATCTTGCCCGCCAAAGTTCTCCGTCTTTTTTTTTGGCAAAACCTCGGCAAATTTGCTTGAACTTAGTAGAAAACTTGTGTTTACAGTCTCGAATAAAATGAGAAAGAATAAAATCAAATCAATTTTGCATAAATTATAAGTGTCGGATTCGGGAAAAGAATTGTTGCTGTAACTGGTACTATAAAATACATCAAAATAGATCATTGATTTGTAATTTTTTTTGCGGGGGATCATGCTCCCAGATTCCCTAGAATTGTTTCGTCCTTGACTAAATTCCGCCTTGAGAACTCTACTATTCAAAAGTCATTTTATCGTAAAACGTTTGTCTTTAACAATATTATATATCATTAAACAAGTTATAAAAACAAAAATTTAAACACTTCTTAGATTCAGTTGTGTGGAAAATAACATTAATACTCTTCTTTTGTCCTGTATCTGAACCGTTCCAAATAATATCTTTTGTCAAGAATCCAATGATATTGGGATTAAATATTTTGACGTAACATTGCAATTTTAAAGTATCAAAAGTCACTTTCCGCTCCATTAGAAGCAGGACTAAAAGTGGAGTCTGCTACCTGATCAGGGCTGGTCCCAGTTCAATTCAAAAACCTTTTGGGTCGTGTTAACTTCTTCGATACATTTTGTGAATGGTCCTCACCAATTTTGTTCATCCCACCACCTCTCCGCTATGTTTAATGACCGGTCCCTAATATTAGAAAATTGTGTGAAATTTGAATTATAAGTGCTGAAAAAGATAAGTAAACAGCATTTAGCGATTGAACACTACAAATTAGGTAAAGCCCATCGTAGAATTGTCCGCATTTAGTCACTCTTTAGCGAAAAATTGAAATTCTGAAGTCAACACACAAGTTGCGTGACTTAGTGTGATCACGTCATCAGCTGCGACGTCAGCTAATAAGTGTCAAAAGATGTGTTACCAAACAAAGAACAGTTGTAACAAAGCTTTTGCTATTCGGTAAAGAAGCAAAACTTAAAGCCGAAAAAATCGAGGGAGGGGGTTGACCCCCCCCCCCCCCTTTGAGGCTATAACTTTACCTTCGTACTTCTATCCATGATTCCCCATGTTTCTCGTAGTTTTTATTCATTTCATAGTCATCATTAAGTTTCGACAAGCAAACAAAACATGCCGATCAAATGAAAAACTGTAATAACAATAAATTATAACAGGTTTGCTAACAGCTTCACTGATTGTGAATGACTTTTCCCCGCTTAAAACTAAAAGTGTTACAAGCATAGTGAAACTTACAAAAAATTGCAATAATAAAAGACTATAATATAGTTGTAATATTTTAATGACTTGTACCATGTATAAGATAAAACCATATTCAATATTTAAGACTTTGTTCCACCACCCATCACCAACTCGATCGTACACCCAATACCCTTTCCAACATCCCAAGTGTTTTTCAGATTCATACCTTTTTCTTCTAAAACCATACGTGCTTGATTAAAAAACTAGAGTACTTCGTGTAGTTGCTTACTGTATCAGTGCATGTTATCATATAAGAACAACGTACCATAACATACGTACACAAGAACTCCACTCGAACAATTGTACAAACTTGGTAGTTTCTCTTGCAAGCGGAACCTTTCGTCTCGAGATAGCTCTGTGCATGTAACGTTTATACCCATTTATACACAACGTACACAGACTTTTTGTGTATAGTAGGATGGTACGTGTCATTAAAAATGTCACCCTCACTGCGAGAGGTCTTTCAGAGAAACTAGTCTGCATGTTCGAAGAGCTCAGTAATGTTCTCTAGCACTAGGAATTACCGGAACACGCTGGGTTTGTTTCTTCCTGCTTCCCAGGCCACTTAAACTGTAATAATTTAGACATCTGTATTGTTCAATCAACAAGATTGTAAGAATCAGAAAAAAAGTGGAATGTGTCTCGTATCTGTTGTCCTCTTCACGAAATTCGTAATCCAGTGTTTTAACCACAGGAAAAACTAAACAGAGAGAATAGATTCCCACTGTCTTTTAGGTCCAAGCCTGAGACGAGCGAGGCAGCGAAAATCTGTACTGCTGTAAGCTGTATTTTTTAAGTAAAATAAGTGAGGCCCGGGTTAAACGTCGATCTTAGCATGCGTCGAACTAGTCGACCGAAATTAATTAAGTTCGTCTATGAGTCAAACGTCGAACTCTATTCACTCGACCGAAATTCAGTCGATTTTATGCTGTTCTAATCGACAACTCCAGTCGATCGAAACTAAACCAGTCGATCTTAATTGGGATAAACGTCGAACTTGTCATGCGCTTTTCTTATTGAATTTAGTTCGATGCATGCTAAGATCGACGTTTAATCCGGGCCACAGGCGGCCCAAGCTACCAATATGTATTGGAAATGATAACTCGGGTGTTCGATTACATATTGCGATTCTTAAAAAAATTATGGGAAATTTGAATTGCCCCTACAATGTTATGAAAAACAATAAAATTTGACCGTTTACCTTTGGCTTCTTCTGTAGTGGTCACTCCATTTTTAAAACTGATTTTCCATTGTAGATATTAATAGAAATATCCTCTTTTACCCGGGCTGCATCACACCTGGGCCCGGCCATAGAGATTCTTTATGGCGATCTGTGATTGCATGGCTGAAGGGTGACGAGTAACAGCGTGAACCCTCGCATACATTAGCTCTTCGAGTAAACAGACTAGTTTTTCCGAGCAAGAGACCTCGCAGCGAAGGAGAATAATATTCTGCGAAGAGCCTAACTGAAGCTTACTTAATAATAAGCAATAATATAACTATTCGGAATGAGTTAAAAAACGTTTGAAATATACAAACTAAATACAGTACTGCATAGTACATTGTCCTGTGATTCATCGTATGGAAATGTACTGACAATTTTTGCCGCAACAAAATTTGACGTATGTTTTAATGTTTTTTTTTCAGAACCTGGTATGTTGAAGGCAATAAAAATGATTGTTGATTGTATTGCCAAGTGGTTTACTTAGCTTGCCTGGATTCTAACATGGTGAATGAACATGTTACATTGATCCACGCGTGATCCTTAGAGTTATCAGAACCATTGCTTCTTTGTCATAGCTCTTTTTTCGATTGAAAATGGGTTGATATTTAGTCATTGTAGTACTAACGAATTAACAAAAGAAGAAAAACATCAATCAACATTAGAAAACGAGTCCATTCCATCCGGTGGAAATCATATATCCCCCTAAGGCCACATGTAAAGTGGGATTCATACATGTTAAGAAAATAATTGAGCTAGTGGTTGATTGATTTGATCGATTAAGTCAGTCAGTCAGTCAGTAGGTAATTAAGTAAATAAGGAAGTAAATAAGAAAGTAGGTAGGTTAGTAAGTAAGTAAAAGTAATTAAATAGAAAAATAAGTAATTGAGTGACTGAGTAAAGAAGTAAGTAAGTACGTATGCAAGTAACCAAACAGTTAAGTTAGTAAGTAAATAAGTAGGCAAGTAAGTAAGTAAGTTCTGAACAGTCGTCAACGAAACACCATAAAGCTCGTTAAATAGGTGATGATGTAATCAACCAGATCAAACTTGTTGCTGTTTATAGTATATGCAAATAAAACCTTTCTTAGCGCGAATAATGATTGTATCATTTCCGAGTTAGTGGATAGCACCCAAATCAAGGTTTCGGCTTCGAGTCTAATTTTGTTTTATATGCATGCGTCATATAGCGTGGAATATTATTGCATTAGGATCGACCTTTTATCAACAGGGCCCCAGTTCGATCCCCGGTGGACGCGTCTCGAACTTTTCTTTTTTTCACCGAAGCAAAAAAATCCAGTAATGCGCTTTGTTCCTGATTATAATGCAAACTAATGATCGAGACTTTTCTGCCCCTATTTTATCCTTTTCCTACATAATGGGGCAGTTTTAGATTATTAAAACTCAGACTGGAAATCAAAAATTTATGGCAAACAGTTACGGTAAAAACATAAATCTACTAAATAATTGCCAGCCATTTTCGAACTCAACACTCATCATTGCAAATTGGACCGCAATTTCGGAACATCTCTACCAGTTTGAAACACAAGATTCTTGTGTCACACTTTAAACAGTTTCTCTACCCGATGGCAGTCAGCAAGCAATCACCGAGTGGCAAAAGTTTTTGGAATCGCTCTTTACACACATGTTTACTTCATTTTGCTTTTAATTTAAGAGTATTGGCCGTATTAGTTAAAGGCGAGTAATTTTCTGAGAGCCCCTTTGTACATGAAGGGTAAACGTGCTATTTACCGAGCTTTTATGCACGAACCCCTCTCCAGCGGGATGTTTAATTTCCTTCCTTTTGTAGACCAGAATACCCGCAGAATACCAG
>JAOBYE010619408.1:0-12159 GCA_025403585.1 Parazoanthus swiftii
TTATTTATTGCGTTGTGTTCTTTAGTTTTACGTTGCCAATCTTTTAGTTCAGTGATGAGCCTTCTGGGCCACCGTACTTTTCCATCAAAAGTTAATGATGAATATTTACTGCTAAATCTGTTTGACAATGGTAATCAGCTAAACGATAATTGGTCTAAACAAACGCTAGCTAACGTGTTGCTGCTGTTGACAAGTTGTTGAGATCAAATGCCCGTTTTGTTCAGTTAAGTTTGTTTTACCACAATAAATAATTTACAATACAAACATATTTACACAAGGCAAGAAAGTCAGAAGAAACCATAGGCTTTTAATATAGATCTCCCTGAATTTACATCAGTGATTCAAAATGACAACTTAACTGTCAAGGCGGATTAGATGATATACTTATTTCTATGATAAAAACAAGAAAGCGAAGTTAAAAAAGGGAAACAAGCGCAATCAAAAACACACGAACAGACAGAATACTATATATGCCGTAAGAAAGCTTTGAGTTTGAAAGTGAATACAGTACACTAATACAAGAAAAGACAATCCTAAGAGAAGGCATCTTTCATGCATGTGTCTGTCCCAATGATAATCTGAGATCTATTTTTTGCAAAGGAGCCATTTTTATATGCAACACGATTGGTTCCTTTTTGCACACACGATATTCTCTCAAGCATCCAATTGTTTTGGCAGGAGAAAGTGGCCGACTTTGAGATTATTGAGGTTTTATTCATAAATGAAAATGACAATTGAACAAGACATGGTACTCTTGGTTCGTAGCCGTGGGTAGTAGACCGGCACAAGAGAGTCATAGCACAGCTATAGATCGTGACAGCATAAAGTAACCTTTTAAAAGTTTTGACTCGACGCGCAAGTGTGTTTTTCAAAAAAATCAAAACATATTCAACCCTTTACATTACGGCAACTGTGATTTTTTTTTCTTCAAATGTCATTTTGTGTTCACAGACTCGTGTTTTGAAATGTCAAAGCACAAGTTGAGCTCTTCAATTGAGATTTCAATTGAGTAGTCCATCCTCAATTTTCGTTATCCTGCCACCTTTTTCTTGCTTCGCTGTTGTCCGAAAGTTTTCAAGCAAAGCAAAACTCTGTTCCACTTTCTTTTTCCTCTGTAAATTTTTCTCTGACCAAATAGTAAAACTCTTGACGGAAAACGTTTATTGCCGACTAAAACCTTCTTCAACAACAGGCGACAGAAGGACGACGACGGCCGGCATACGGAAAGGCGGGAAAACAAACGAACGGCGGGAAAACCTGATGTTGTTGTCATCACTTATCATGTGACAAAAATTTTGCAGAACTTACAATTATTTTTCACAAAAGTCAACAGCAAAATTTTCCATATTTGCATTCGCTGGTGGAATTGAGTTCAATTGTTTGTGCTTGAACTAGTTTTCAATTGTACTGGAACAACTCCTTTTGATAGTGAAAGATTAATTATGTAAGTTAAAGGTGTAATGATAAAAGCTATTTTATCCTTTACATTGTTCATAGTAATATTGTCATAGCCTGCTGACGTTCCAGATCAAAAAGAGCTACATATTTTTGCAACTTTTTGCTTTAGATAAACATAATTTACAAAATTCCCTGACAAAAAAGAACGATTGGAAAGAGATAAAGTTTGGATTGATTTCGCTAGATTTAGTCCTATATTAGAGAAATATTCACAGTAATTATCAGCAATTTGAACATGATCAGAAATCTTCCTATTGTCGACCTTTAAAGTGGTTGACAATTTATTTTACTTTTCTCGTTGTTAATAACCTCATTGAGCAGTCTACAGATCGATTTTATATTTGATTTTTTTAATACAGACGCTTCGCCGCACGCAAAGAGCAAGTTAATTTGTTTCTTTACTTCCTGTAATATTCCTCAGTAATTCGACAGAAAAAGCTTATATAAAATATTTTTTTTCTTGGTAGACTTAAAAGGTCTTTTTAGTCAACCAAAAAAAATATAAACGTATTTTTGTAGAAAAGATCTGAGACGAATGAGGCCTATTACAAATATACGCTTATATATTTAGCGCGTAAACAGGAAAGGGTCTTCTGTAGTATATCCGAGAGACTAATAATTGCTTTCTGTTTAACTTATTAAACTTCATCCAGGGCTCGCTCTTGCAATTCGTGTCTCGTAATATTGCTTATTTGGCGATTCGGTTTTTCATTGGTTTATTTCGGGTTTTGGAACTGAAGAAAAGGACTGGCTTTCTTGATGGTTTGAAGGACATACATAAAACATGAAAACTGAACCTATAGTTATTGAGGGACCAAAACCCAACCATAACTGTGAACCGATTAGATCTCTGACTGCCAGTCAAAGGCTCAGGGCTCAAGTCCCGGCTTTGCCGAGTGTGAAATTATTTTCGGGATTGTTCGCCACTTCGTATGTGGACAGGGACGTTAAGCTTATGGTCTATTCTCTGATGTTCTATTTGGGGTTTAAAAGAATCCACACACTCTGAAAGAGTAAGAGTTGTGGCGAGTCACCTTCATGCATTTTTTTCCAATTTGTTGTAGGTTGTGTTCCGAGGCGTGGACCTTATAGTGGCTGACAGAGGCGACAAGGTGCCTGCTTTCGTTTCAGCCTCAATAGCTGCGCCTTGGTAATCCAGCACTCATGTGCTGCCAGACTTAAGGTTGTTAGCAATATCTTCACCTTCTCCTACCCTAACACTTGTTTTTGTAACTTCATTGACTATTTGACAACGGTTCCCACTTTAAGAAGACGATTGATGCACAAAATCTCTTACCCCATTACAGTAGCAATTCCTAATGTCACCCCAGGCTGCGTACAGTGGGTTGATAATGAACTGGCAAACAGACAGGGCGATAGTCTCTAGTGTCAACGCATTTGCAAATAGGGCTCCTTTACAGTAAATTAGTTCACAAAAGTACAAGAATTAGTACACTTTGTCGTGGTCCATCATCTTCAGTGCAAACTGATAGAAGTTACTGCAGTATTTTAACTACAATTTGTCTTTCCTTTGAAACTACTAAGGTTTTGAACTTACTTGTTTATAGTAAAAGATAATTGTTACGTGTTGCGAGCTGATGTTACAGTAATACTGCAGCTTATCAACCCCTGTATCCCCACTGACATTCTGATTGCTATAGCATCTTGAGGGGCCTCAAACACACCTTATTTCTAGCATTCGACTGCATTTTACACAAAAGCTAGTTGGTGAACATGCATGCACACCAAGTAGCACATTTATGTAAAATTCTATCAAGAAGTTTTGGCACCACCATAATATTCTGAAGCGCTATGGTGACGCAAAAACCCCTTGATATAATTTTTGAAACTTTCATCAAAAACGTTTCTTAATAAGCGAACACTTTTGATGCAAAATTCAGTCAATCGCCAAATATGGGGTGTATTTAAAATTTCCGATGGAGTGCAAGGTTTGATAAGTTGAAAAGGTTTTGCAACACCAGATAACAAAATCCATCATGAAGTACGACAAAACTAATGGTAAAGTAAGTGACACAGCAAGATGAAAAACAGTTGGGAGCCATGTTAAATATACAGGGGCAGTTCTTTTATTTTATTTATTTTATTTTTCCCCTAAAGGCAACAGTTCTTCCCCAACAACATTCTTTCTCAAGTCGTTAATTTTTCCCAATGGCCGTCCAAGTACTTTAAAACCATGCTCCGCTTACAAATCCAAGCCAAGTCTCGTGTTTATGCGTGAATTGGATTAGCTCACGAACTATTTAAGTTAAAGATCTGTCGAAAGCTAGAAAAAAAAGCTTCAGCTGCAACTATTTTCCTTACGATAGCAAACAAATAAAAGACTCCTGACCTTGTTCGTCTGGTTCAACAATCTGTGACGTCAATCCTCTTGTAACTGGGTACAATAGTCGGCCACCGAATCCAAGCACTGGAACTAAAAATGATCGAGTAAATGTGATATCGTATTTGATCCTTTCGGATTTGTGATTTGAAGGGACCCATTACATGGCGAGTTTCAGTCGAGCTGAGAGGAAGGAACTTTCGATTTCAAGAAACTTTAATTAAATTTTTAAAGGCCGGTTTGATCTTTTATCCATGGCTTAAATATTCAGCCAGACCAATGATGTCAAAACAATGATGCAATGATCCGGACAGCAAAGAAATACAGACGGGAAGGGCTGTGGAGATATTTGAGGCCGAATTTCGACATAAAATCGCAATTATTGTTGTAATTGTTGTAACTATTATTTTTATTATTATTGTTATCATTATTATTACGAAGATTTTTATTATTATTATTAATATTATTACAAAAAGTATATTCACTCTATCGGCCTTACTGAAGCTAAGCTCCGGCGGAAACTCGCCATTTAATTGGGCAGTGAGTCTACTTTAACCTTGGGCGAATTACGCCTTCTTTTAATGATAAAGTTAGACAAGCAGCAAAAATTAAGGCTCAAGATCTAACTAATGGGTGGATTGGCATTATTGCAATGCAATCTAATGTAATGCAGTGCAATCCAATGTATTACAGTGCAGTCCAATGTATTGAAACATGAAACAGTACAGCGTAACATTACATACTACAGTGCGATACAATGCAATAAAATACATTGCAATAGGGCAAACAACTATATCTGGCCTTACATAAGTACGCCATCCAGCGCTGATTCGATAATCCCACCCAGACAAAAGCCACCGTAAGAGACATTGGTCCTGTGATACCAATATGGATGTCCGTCATGCATTTTTTGAGTATTTGCACCCCGAGCACTGCCCCAGCTCCAAAAAACGAAAGCCATGTACGCATTCAAGTATCCAATGTCGCTGGAGGAAAAGCAGAATGGAGTTCCAAGCCAGAAAAGGTTGATTATTCCATCAAATCCACGGTTAATGAACGTGGACACTGTATTGCACACAATCAGAATGATTAACATGAATCTTGCGTTTCGAGATCCTCTTTTTCTTGTCATAACCCGCCACGTAGCTGAGATATAGCTAGTTATACCTTGAGCATTGGCTGTTTTTGGCCTTGATTCTGGCAGTATATGATGATGTATAGCAGGGCTGTAAGATTGCATCCGATCATGAGCAATATTGGTGTCTCGAAGCCAAACGACTCTACTAGTATTCCACTTGCTCCAAAGCCAATAATTGCAGCGATGAACACCACTAGCTGAAGTATGGCTATAAAGATTAAGTACAAAGATGATGAAAAAAAACAGGCTAGTAAACAAGACAAAGATACTAGATAACTTAAAACTATGCAGCGTTAGATACATTTACTCTACATTTGTACTTCTCAGTGAAAAAAATAACTAGTTGCATTAAAACTTAATTTAGCTGTCTATTTCGTTAAAACCAAGTAGAATTTCCAGCAGTTTTAAAGCCGGGATCCTAAAAAAATATCAAGAACGTTCAACCGGCCGCAGCTAAAACAAATAGATTTTCTTATTAGAAAGAATGTATTGAAAAAGCGACGAAAGCTGAATCAGCTAGATTAAAATGAAAGCTTCTGTGTAACTACAGTACCAAGTGTTTTCCTAACAAACTTTGAGGTAGTTAGATGGGCGGAGGGGAATCTGCATTCCACGATTTTGAAGACTTAAACCTTTGGTATATTCATAGTAAAAGCCCGAATTTTTCAGCAGTTTTTTAAAATTTAATTAGGGAATGATATTTGATGTCCTCTGACTTGCATTGTCATGAAAACCATGTTATGATTGACACATTTTACCAGCTTTGGAAGCCTTTCTTGTTTCGGTGCCTTTTTGTTGAAGTCGTTGTTTTAAAATTAAATTTAGTTGTAATTTCATTATTCAGTATTAGATTTTTTTCTGCTAAGAAAGTATAAGTATTTATGTTATTGTACTCTCAAAAATCTCAGATGTTTTATTTCGGCATTTAATTTTCGAATACTTTTTCTTTTCATTTGGGACAAATTTTGAACAAAATTTCAGTCACATTGTTGAAGCATACCTAAATACATATACACGTGATATTAGACTAAAGCAAAACTGCGAAAAATGCAATTCGTACTGCACCCTCGAGGTTTAACAGATACAGGATGATAAAAAGTAACGCATATTTATAAAACTGGGCTTTGATCGAAGAGATAATTACTGCAAAATATAAAGTTTAAATGTTGCTTGCATCCCAGATCATACCAATGCGAAAGACCCGCTTCGACTCAACGATCACGTCGCCGATGTAACTCATACAAGACATTTCCAAGAATGTTTCTTTTCCAAAAAGGCCAGCGATAAAACTTCCTGCAAACAGAACGTAAATGGACAAGTCCAAATACATAACAAGCAGAGCGACTGCCAGTTCGAATATACTGCCCACCGTGGGAGCAGCGAGAACTGGGAGACGGCCGTTCTTGTCTGACCATGCGCCGAACAGCAAACACAGAAAAATGGACGGGACGAGACCTAGCATCTCGATTCCAAGCATGGTGTAGGCCGTTTGTGCTTGAACCTGTAGAAATAGAGTTTACCATATTTTGTGCCTGCTTTCAATATTATCTTCATTTCCACTAAAACCCGATTAACAGCGAAGGGCTGAATTTCTCGGGTAAAAATTAAAATACAAAATCATCCAGTATAGCCTAATTAGGGAAAAAAGGTAAGACGAAAATTAACAAGAACGAACTGAAAAGTAAAAAAATCCTAGAAGTCATAAATATAATAAATTCACCGGTGGAAATAATACTCTTAAAACGGCATGTGCGGCAGCGGAAAAGGCAAACGTGTCGGAGTTTTTAAAGATATTGCTCCTTCTAGGGGGTAAAGTGGCATGCAGTTTGTGTTCTGGTTAGGCTATCTCCGTGAAGTGACGCTAGCAGAGTTCGTTGCGTCTTTGGGCAAAGCTTGGAAACTGGGTTTTAGCTAAAGCCTGGCTGTAAAAATGGTGAAGGTAGCTTAATCCTAGCGCCCTTTCTGTGTTTGCTCGACCTCGACTGAGAAGCGTTAGGGCCTCTTTCGAGTGAGAAACCGTAAAATATGCTACGCACCACGTTTTCTGTATACAAACAAATACAGGTGACAAATGAAATGTACCAAGCCATCACTATCGTTTTTTGAAAAGCTAAGAAAACATCGGGAAAGTTTCAAAAATCTTTTAAACTTGTGGGGAGAGTTTGGAAACTTGAAAGACCTGCAAGTTTTGAGGGCTTTGTCAAGCTTTGAAAAGTCTTTGGAAACCTTCGGAAAACTACAAAAAATGGAAAATGCTCAAAGCGTTTTGAAACTAATTTCGAAATATTGGGAATTTTCGGATATCCTCGGAATTGTTTGTAAGGTTTCCGGAGACCACCGTTCTTGTCTGACCACGCCAAACAATAAACAAAAACAATTTAAGACGAATCCCAGAGATGGCGGCAGATGTTTTCTGCTTGAACCTGAAGAAAACTATGTTTTCTTGTTTTGTGCCTATTGCCTTTTCCAGAAGCGAAGAAGACGGCAATTTACAGCTATTCGACATGTCATTGTTCGAGTTATCGAGAGTCAACTTTATAGTTGTATCTAAACAAGAGTGAGGGTGTCAGGTTCTTATAAAAGAAATACTTATTGATTTTTAAAACACTTTTATAGTAGGAAACAGTTCACAATTAATACAATCCCGCCCAAAGAGGGAAGGGATGGGAAAGGACAACCAGGTGATAAGGTTAGTTTTAAAAGGGATTATTTTAAAAGTATTGTTGTGTTTACATCTGTGATAGTTGATGGAAGCAAATCCAGAAAGTTAAAAGATTAGTTATTAAAAGATTTATTCAGGATGAAAACTATTCTTACCTTTTTTTCTGTTTCAACGAAACTGAAATTCGAGGAGTTATTCGTTTGGTCACACCCTCCTTTGGTTTGACCAAGAAGATAAACCGCTGGCAAACCGTACTGGCGGCTCAGTCTGTAATATACACAAAGCTGTAATACCACATTGTCCATAAATAAAACGAGTACAGAGAAAAAGACTGCAATCTCAATCGGAGCGTATCGGCGCCATCCTGTTATTATCAACGGCTGAGTCTCATTTCCTTTTTTGTTATCCATGGTTTTCTATTTTCTGCAAAATGATAGACAGCATTTGGTCCTATAGTTTGTGCATAACAAATTTAATTCTGAATATTTCCTGCAGTTGCACAAGGACAGAGGGGAAAAGCAGCTTTCTGCCTTTTTCGACGTCTGTGTTCTCATTGTCTAAAACTCGTTAAGTTTAGCAACAGACAAGAATTTGAATACGACGGAAAAGATCATCTTTTGATCATCACAAATACTAAAATTTTACTGATTTTTTTTCGGCTGTTTTGTTCTCTTCTGCAGAAGTTCCGTGTGGAGAAATAGCAATTAGGGTAAATTAAGTCATTTCTTGCACTGAAAAAATCTCATTATTTTTTCAGTATACTGTTAATGCAGACATTAAAAAAAAAAAATCCGTTATAACATTTCGTATATTATGAAATGTCAAAGCAAACGACAATTTTTTTTAAAAAATGTCCTGTAAATGTAAAAAAACAAGTAAAACGGCCAAAATTAAAGAATATGTTAACAATAAATCTCCACAACTGCCTAGGAAAAGTATATTTCTATGTGGTTTGAAAATAAAAAGAATCATAACCATAGCAATGCAATTATCATAGGAAGCCGTTCATTTATATATAGGTAGCACACAGCCATGCAGCAGTTTTGCTAAATACAAAAACAGAACTCAGAATATAAGTTAGATGATGGGAACACCCTTTGTACATTAAGACATTCTAGCTCACGATGCAACAGTCGAACATCTCGAGAAAAGCAAAACGCACAACAATTTAGGAAATTTTGAAGCTGAAAGCTTATGAAAGAAATTAAAAAGGTTCAGTTTCAGCTTATCACACAAAAGACATTCAGTTTTTAAAAATCAGGTTAGAAATTCAAATTACACGTAACTTTTTCTTTTACATTTCAAAGCTTTGTACAAACAACTTTAATCTGGAACTTGTCATGTTTCGCGGTTGTTTGATGAGTGTGGTGTAAGTCGAGTAAGCATTTTTATCAATTTAGTGAGTTAAACAAAACTTAACGTCTAAAAACATCGCTATCTGTATGGCGGACCTAAAACTTTATGGTTCAAAATTTTCGTATTCACCGAAAATAATAGTTTTCTTTCAAATAAAGTTGAAAGCATGCATTATATTTCAGCTTAATGAAATCTGAGTTGAAAATACCCAAAAAACAAGAAAGAAATGCAAACCACTTACCAGGCTGGCACTCATCGAATTCTAGTTTTTAAGATGACTGACTGCAGCAGTTAACTTTTTTCTCTGTTGTAATACTATAACTGAAGAAATCAAAAACATTGTCATTTAATCGTTCTTTGTTAGAAACACGCGGAGAGCTTTTAAAGCTGAGCTAAATTGAAGGATCGGTGGCTGCAGGCGAACGCACTGCCATTTTGTTGAAGCTTTTAAAAAGAAGAATGCAGCTTTTGAAGGGAGTGTCAAATTATAATGGTAAAAAAATTGATCTAAAACTACAAGTGAACAATTAATTCTGTAATTAGTTTTAAACAAATTTCTTAAGTGTGTGCTGCTCTTTGTTTTCGCCCTTTGGCAAACAAAGAGTTTTGAGAAACAGGCAATTTTATTAACAAAAATAATATCTCAAAAATATGAAGACCTTGATATCAGTTGAGCGAAATTAGTTTTTTTAGACTCGTGAGTCAACTTGTAGTGTTCCACGACATAAATTATGTGTTGGGTTTGACTACGGTATCAACAAGTTTGAAGAAAATGAAAATGAAACTACACCAAGGCTCATTTTGAAAGCTTCATTTAAATAACTCGTGCTAATTTCAATTAAACACTTTAATAACCCCTACGGTGGTGTATTACCCGAAGGTGAAATGAATGACTTGAAATAGAAGTTTTCATCATTTTTTCTATTGTTGTTAAAATTTATAATACCTCTGATAAAGTAAAATAGTTTAAAACAAACAAGTGATATATCAATTTGTGGCAATGAGAAATATACGAGAGCTACACAATTCACGAGTTCTAAAAAAGCTAGTTAAAAGGGGAAAACTGTGCTTCGTCCCCTTAAAATATTAAAATTTCCACTCAGGTGGGATAAGAAAACGAGTTTGGAGTTATTTACAATCGTGTCAGAATTCTGTATACAAATTTTGGAGGTTGTCATGCCTGTTCTTTCACTCTCGAAAAGTAGCATGGTTACCCCCAAACCCGAATGAAATCGAATCAAAAACATACATGCCGATTATATTGCACCAGCCACTGATTTTAACAGCGAAATTTACAGTTTCGGCGGTATATTTGTGTTTTGACCCTAAATATTCGATTAGTTACAAGAACTGGACATTGTAATAGTTTATTTCTGCACATTGTATGTTCTGTTATAATAATTTCTCTAAAATCCAGTACAACTGCGTCGTTAACAGAAACAACTGAAATGAATTTATTTCTTACAGTATTTCTTTATGGCTTCTTTTAAATGTCCTAAAACTCGACATGACTTGATGCTCTGTAAAGAGGTTGCAGCTCGGAAACCACAATCTCCGAATGATTGCGGAAAAATTGTGGAAACTCTAGGAACGTCTTTACCTTCCCCTGAAAAGGCTGTGGTATATAATTCCCGAGTCTTAAATGCCAAATATTTTTAGACGGCAAACCACAAGCCACAAGTTTCGACCTGTGGTTTGCAGTTTTCGATATTTTTCTAATACTGCGATCTTAATGTGGCTATTATCGGCACCGCGTCGAGATACAAGGTGCTGAGCGAAGCTGCACCTCCCTAATCTGGGCCACGATAGTGCTGGAGGATTGTTAATGACAGAGAATGAGCGCAAAGAGGTGTGGAGACGAGAGGTGTGTAGACAAGAGAGTGAAATGAACGGGGAGTATTGTCGGTTTCGCGGCTTTTTCATTCGAACTTTTTTTTTATCTGGAAATGCCTTTTGACTTGCCTGCTGACGAAAGTAGGTGCTATGCCTTGTTCGAGGTGCGTGTAAATAGAACTTCAATCACTAGTTTCTCCCAACCCCAATTTATTTTTCATGGCGCTTGTTATTTTATGTAGAACAACAAGGCCGAAATCCAAATGAAGAGTAAAATGGCAAGCGAATCAATTTTGTGACTCAGGCGTTTGATTGAAAGCTCTTTCACTGATCCAAAAGCAATTTTAACACACTTCAAGTCTAGTACTTAATTGTCCAGACAGTCTAAAACGGTTAAGATGTTTCACAAAGAAAAACCTTTGCTAGTAGTAGCGGAGTTTTCTCGAGACATGCAGGTTTCTCAGAGATTGCTTAAATTGTGTTTGATCGATATCATCTCTTGTGACAAGATAAATATTATCTTAATGCATAATGAAGTTATACTTTTAAAGTTGTTAAAGACTCCTTCCCCCTCAAAATTTCAAGCCCCCTCGGATTTAAAACTTGAAGATTTCTCGTAGCTTTAATTGCTTGCTAAACAAAAATAGAAATGGTTGTAATGACGAAGTAATAAAACATGCTGCACTTCAAGAAAATATACAGTTTTCCATAAACTTGTTGAAATACCGTAGTCAAACTCACCAATCGAATTGATCGGGCAATGTTTATATCACGGAATACTACTAACTGTACCACGAGTGTAAAGCATACCAAATTCCCTCCAAGTACTTTTAAATGATGGGAAATGTTTTTTATATCTAGTTTTTATTCATAATTCATATTATGTGAGATAATATCTTTGTTATCAAAAATGCTTCTTTTCCACAAGGTTTTGTTTGCTGAAGGCCAAAAATACCAGTTTAAGTGAGGCAGGGTTTGATTACGAGCGGCAGACACGAAGCTTTTTAGAAAATGTATTATAGACTTGTTTAATAACACTGTAGAATGGCTATGAATTTGCGTGTAGCCACTGATCCTTCAATTTAGCTCATTTTTTAATAGCTGCCCACGTGTTTATGGTAACAAACAGATATATGGAAACGTTAATATCTCTTTAATAATCGCATTGCAACAGTACTTTGTATCGATGAGTGGCAGTCTGGTGATTCGTTTAACTTTTTACCTTTTTCGGTAATTTTAACTCAGATTATATTTAACCCTATTTGACATGGGCTTTTGGAGGCTGTTCTGTCATGGGGGGGGGGGGGCAGAAAGTGCCCGCGGCCCATAACTTCAATGCTATTTAAGATATTAGAACCAAATTTGGTAGAG